>AP025075.1:24280332-24318548 GCA_036186865.1 Eustoma russellianum | reverse complement strand
AGGTCTTATTGTTTGCCATAGAAGAGGAATTAGAATTCAGAAATGTGCCAAAATTCATCAATCAACCTCTGATACCATGTCAAAATTCATCTAGAACAAAACTACAACCAAATTGAAATGGCATACAGTGCACCTCAAGCATTGGAATAACAGAATTGCTTAAAGAAATGAGAAGAAGAAGATAACGAGAGTCAAAATCAATTCAGAGAAGTAGAGAGATATTTGATTGATTGAGAAACCGCAATTATTCTACTTGATTACACAGTCACAAGCCTATATACAGCTCTCGTACACAACGCAGAAGGAAGAAGATGCAAGCGGAAATATGAATACAATGCGAATTTACCAATCTACCCTTCATTAACTGCCTACTCAGATTATACAATTAAGGGCAAAACAGACATTTCTAGTCTCTTCTAAACTGCCACTGCTCGTTAGCTCCAACTAATTTCAGCTTCACAACTGCACCTTCCTTTCTTGATTCTTTCCACAACATTCAACCTTCTGATCCATCTCCATCATTCATTTCAAGCAATCCAACGTCCATAATATGATCTCACACGGATTGTGCTTTCTTGGTCACTCATTTTGCTGCACTCGGTGACTTCAATTTAGCAGCAGTTGCGCCATTGATGCAACTCATATTGACTCTCATTTCAACAATCGAAGAACATAACAGGCTGGCCCCCAAAAAATGCAACTATAAGGTGAAGGCAAAAACACCGGTAGTTTCAGGTTGAGTTAGGAAATAAACATATAAAGCTGCATTAATTGTGTAAGCTAGTTTGCATGAATCACCATGATATTTTTTTAAAAAAAATTATCTTTTAAATCTCGCGGACTTAATATACAATAGACTTCCACAAGTTTCAAAATAGAGATTTACTTCACAGAAAGATGATCGTGTATTGACTCTTATACTTTTAATATTTTTGTTGTAATCTAATTTTACGCAATCTATGCTGCCTCTTTTCTATCCTTCCGCCTCCCTCTCCCCCCTCTCTCCTCCACCCCCTCACTCTCCATCTTCCCTCTCTCGCCTCTTTCATATCCCTCTCCCCTCCCCTCCCTCTTTCCTTCGTCACTCCCTCTTTCGCTTCCATGTGTCACATCCTTCTCTCTCCTCTGTTGGGCTGCAAATTCTCTCTCTCATATCGCCTTAGCATCCATACGACCCCTGTTGTCACCTCCAACCCCAAGAAGGATAGAGAGAAGAAGGAGAGAATTTTTTTGATCGAAGAAGAAGAAAGAGAGAGATTTCTGTAGAATATTATTTCTTATGTCGAAGTAAGGTTTTTCGGCAAAAATTTGGGTCAAAAACCACATGAGAGTCAAAGGTCTAAAACCACATATGGTTTGGCTTGAAAGCAGCCAAAATCTTTTAGTCTAAAACCACATGAGAGTCAAAGGTCTATTTTAAAACGTAAGAGGGTCTGTCGTGTATTAAATCAAACAACAAAAGAGGTAGGTATAATTTTTCTTTTTTTCCTCCCCATAATTATTATGGTTCACAGAGTGACATGTTACTTTAGTTGATCCCTTTCTAGCTATCCAGAAGCAATAATAAGACATGAGATGAAAATCAAACCAAAATTGAAAATATCAAAAGTATCAAAATTGCTTTCTTTTATTATGAGATGAACTAAAAAAACAAAGAAGAAAGGTGTCGATAAAGCTAATACAAATGTTGTAATATTGATTGCATCAAATAAAATGATATTGTAAGTCACTGTATCAGTCTTATAGTAGATCTTCTCTTTTTCAAAAGTATCATTCACATTTCACATGAGAGGTGAAGATTAATCTATCTGAGCTACTGGCATTGTAAAATACACGTTAAGATTCCTAAAAAGGTTAGGTCTTCCCTACATGTACTTTTTATCTATTTTCTCCACATGTATAAAACTAAATATTTTTATTTTTAAGAGAAAGAATATATTGAAAGATGTATAATTGTGGAGTCCTCCCACACAATACATTTTCTTTAGTTTGGTTTTTAAGTAAACTACATAGTTTATTTATGTCAAGAGAGAATGTGGGGAATAATGGATATAATATATGTGGATATCTCTCTTGGCATAGTCTAATCCATTCACAAATGTATAGTTTCAAGCTTAAAATGTACTATCTAATGACAGTAGATCAATTTATATCATATTATTTAGCAGTATTGTTACTCTTATGACGAGGAATTGAGGATCGATTATCATTGTAGTATCACTATCTTGTATTCAATAATATGTATGTAATTTAACAAAAGAAGTTCAGAAAGAAGATTACAATGTTACATTGGAACGATGAACATAGACCCAAAAGACAGGATGAGGCTACAAAGCCGGGCATAGTTCATTTGGTACTCATGTTGTAATATTAGTCCAGAAAAGCGTAGGACACGTGCGGCGTGGGTGCAATATTGTTGTATGTGCCAATAATAGCGAAGCCATTGTATCCGGCTCAATTAGATTAGAAGGTTGCTATCTCCGTTTGCAGTAGGAACCTTGTAGTAGGTCTCTGACAAAGCCTTATTAAACTAGAAGGCCATTGAATTCTTGATTTATATTTTCCACAAAACTCTTTTAGACTAGGACGATAAGATTCACATAGTTAAAGGTATTGACGTTTTGGTCAAGATGTATCTCCAAAATCCAAATCATGTGAAAGCAATATTATTTAACTTTGTCTGATTGGTAAAAGCCAAAGTTTTGATAAGAAAACAGAAAAGCTAGGTGGAGAGACCACAGTGTCCAGTTTATAAGGTGTGCCTTTGCCTTTGCCACTTTGCTTTTACGCGGATGAGAACAGAGTAGGTAAAATATGAGGCTAAATATGAGTCATTTAATCACGCGATGCCACGTGTATAAAAGGGCCCGCTATTTTTTTTAAAAAAAAGATTCTTTTATACACGTGGCATCGCGTAATTGCATGCCTTATATTTAGCCTCATATTTTACCTTCTCTGATCTCATCCGGCTTTTACGTCTATATACTTGCAAAGTGGACAGAGATTCTTTACTCCTGCATTCGCCTCGAACCTTTTCATTTTCAAACTTTAGTTTGGTTGTTGCCAATATTTTAAAGGCAAACCGACAAATTGTAATATGGTTCATACCTAATTAATAAAAGATGAATCTCAAATACTTGAAAAGTCTTTAATGTTTTGGTAGACAATATAAATAGCCTTAATAAATAATTTTAAAACTTGTATTACTCAGTAGAGTCATAATAGATCTAAATCGAAGTCATAATAGATCTAAATCGAAATTATTATTAGGATTCGAACTTCCACAGTACAGATGGACTTCTTTGCCTGCCATTACAGCACTCTCATACTTTTTCTTTGATGAGGGAGTGGGTTCTCCCCCACCTGTACCAGAGGCTGTAGCGACCCGTCCCGAACTCTAGTACTCAAAACGACTCACCCGCCGTATCTCACTAAAGAGAATACAAGGCGTCGATACACTTCAATTACACGTCATCATAATAACGTAAATCGATGTGAGCGGAAGTCATAACTATGAATCCTCGATAAAATAATCTTCATAGGTAATACAATGTCTAAGAATTTCTAAATCACTATAATAGTCAAATGTATGTAAACACTGATCTCGAAAATACATAAACCTCGAATATCGAAAAATCTGTCTCAACCCACCCTCAAAGTCCCGTTACGATCTTCAAGGTATACGAACTCCTGTGTAAGCATACCCAACTTCTCCCACCTGCAAAACTGGTGAGTGGTGGTGTGAGCCAAATCAACGGGCTCAGTAAGCAACCTATCTATACCCATTATGAAAATCATACATGCAGAGACAATTACAAATAACATTTACAAATCAACATACATGTCAATCGAGTAAGTAAACTGCGGAAAGTAAGTCACTCAACATAATAATGCGCAACTTCATGATGCATGCCTTCTCTACGTGTCACACGCAACAAAAGTCATGTCACGCACGATGCTCATATCTCTACCGTGCAATACATGAACCTCGAGGTGATCCTACCACACGCCTCGTCAGGCCACACGCCTCATAGGGCCACACGTCCCGTAGGACCACACGCCTCATAGGGCCACACGCTCCGTAACGTGGAGTCAGCGAACACACTCTCCGTAACGTGGAGTCAGCGAACACACGCTCCGTAACGTGGAGTCAGCGCATACACGCTCCGTAACGTGGAGTCAGCGCCCCGAAGGTATGCAATGCTAGTGCACGTGCCATGAATGTTGCACACACATAATCCACAATCCGGCGCATACATGCTCCTATATATACACGCGCCCATACACGTGCATATATACTTGCATGTCTACCTCCACACATCCATATACATATCCAATACGTATTGAAATCGTACAACCATACATACACCCAGTTTACATGTGCACGTGTGATTGATTCATATATGCCATCACATATCTCGCATAATAAACTCAACTCGCATATAGAGAAAATTCAGTTACATATATGCAACGAACGACACACTGATGCATGATAAACATAACAAGCACAAATAGACCACTTACCTCTGATGCATGACAATACAACGAGCACAGATAGACCACTTACCTCTTATTGGTCACTTAGCTTTCTTATTCTATGTCCGAACGTGAGTAAGGTTACCATAAAAGTCTCTGCTTTTACATGTCCAACTTATCCGCTGGAATCTCCAAAACTTGAACCTGTAAGTTAATCATTTGTCTATTAACTTGACTCTTCAACTTCAGCCTTACACTACAAATTCCTTATCATTTGCATTACTCTTACACTTTCACTACAATTATCCGACCATTTTATATATGAAAGTATTTTATTTCAATTCCAAAAATAACATATTAAATAGACACTTCATTCTAAAAGCACTTTATGTAATTAAATATAATATTTGTCCGAAAGTAATATGCTTAAATTTATAAATATGTTCAAACCGAAAATAATATAATCGAATTTACATAATTGCCCAAAACAGTTTGTATAAGTACAAATTTACTTAAATCTGAAAATGATAAAATTTAATCTCCCGAATTTGCAAAAACAGTTTGCATAATATAATTCTTTCTTTAGACTCTTTATCCATACAATTCGGATATAACATGCAACGATGCATAATACTTGTGTGTTTAAGTAATATTTACACACGAACTACATAAATATAATCATAATATTTCTAACACACCTCCCCACCCTACACATATACCCAAATACACACGGTCACTGGCCTCATTTTTTTTCTTTCGGTCACCTTATCAAATAACAATTCAATTTAGTACATACATATCGATTTACACATATATTCATCAAGACTAAATTACAACATATAGGATCCAAGAAGTATATATAAATTGTAACAAATGTTTTGCTAAAACATAGCAATTTGTATAAACGGCTATATTATGCAAAAATGCTATATATATATATATATATATATATATATATATATATAGACACACACATAGTTGGTAAATATCCAGCTTACGAAAATACAACTTTATCATATATAAATGTTTTTCTATCTATTTCCATCCTTGAACTGGATAACATCTAATTTTTCTAAGTTCAATTCCACCATTCCAATGTCAAAACCCCTAACTTAAATCATATGAATTTACACTTTATATAATTTATACAATGCTCAACTCACCTCAACGGATATACCCCTAAACAGCCTGACCTCCGTATCAGCCCATTCTAATTTTCATTTCGGCCAGTGGCTTAATTGCTCTCCACCTCTGTTCACACACACATATGCAATACACCCATCAAATACACAATCTACCCACGTAATACTAAACACAATTCTGGTGTGCATGTGCATATATGAGATTTTGTTAAACCCATATAGAGAAAGTAGCTTTTGGTCGCTGACCTCCCTGGAACTCCATACTATAATATATATATATATATATATATATATATATATATATATATATATATATATATATATATATATATATATATATATATTTGACAATATTCACGGTAGTTCAATTTGTAGTGTAAGGTATCAAATTTTAAAACCAAATGAATACCACACTGATTACAAAATAATTTCTGCCAATTTGAGTTTAGATTTAAAATAATCAATTTGTATATGAATAGTAAGGCAAATATTAAAAAAAATACATAGGAAGCACAGAAGGGTACTTACCTCTTTCCGGGTACTTCTTTTTCTACTGTCTCCACCTTCTTTTTTTCTCTTTTCTTCCATTTCTCTCTTTTCTCTCCCTCACCCTCACCTTTCTCTCGGCTGCAGATTATTGTGTGTGTATGTTCAACGGAAAGTTAAGTATGTGAGGAGAAATAAGGAGCTTTTATTTTTGTCATAAAGTGTAGTTAAGAAGGGGGTTATGAGAGGTGTATTGGTGTTAATGGATTTTATGAGAGGGGGAGGTTATAGAAGATTAAAGGGTGTAGTGGGGAGTTTAGAAATAATGGAGAATCAATGAAACTTTTATTTATTTATTTTCTTTTCCCCTTGGGAACTCGGGTATAACAGAGGCCCCTTAGCCAGGTGGGATGTAAATCGAGGGATGTGCTCCACCGGCAGCCCTGCAAAGGGAGAGGACACTCGAGACTCAACCAGCCCAGAGGCAACCCTTGTAATATTTCAACAAGGATTGTCTCCACACGGACTCGAACTCGGAACGTCGGGGTTCTAGCCCCAATCACCTTTGCCACTTACCACTGGACTATGTCCCTGGGGGCCACTCTCATACTTTTTCATCAACCAAAAAAGAAAAAGAAAGAAAAAGAGGAAAAAAACAACAACATTCACTTAAGCCTCTCATTATGTGAGCTCGGTGATATGGATCACTTATTTCTCTTGTATTTTATTTATTTATTTTAAATTTTAGCCTAAATCCTACCTTTTTGTGTGTACCTTAATACCTAATGTATAATATGCGTATTTAAAATATGTATCTTTTAAAGTATCATATTATCGCAACCATAATTTCGATACAAGTACATAAAATTATCACTTAAATCTTATACCCTCTACGTGTCGTCGGCTACATGAATCAACTGTCTCCGCTGTGTTCTATCACTTACCATATGTTCTCCAATTATCATGTAAGTCATCTATTTTCTTAATGTCTCTTTCTATGTATTCCTTGTTCTCCTCTCCCACGTTTAAATGCACTTCATCCAGATTCTCACACCGCCTAAATAGTGCATGTGTAGAACGCCTTTGCACATGTCCATACCATTTTAACCTTGACCCTTTCATTTTCTCATCTATAGGGTCACTCAACCTTTCTTCTTATATGTTCATTTCTTATTTTATCTTTCATTTTATATCCTCACGTTCATCTTAATAATCTTATTTTCACCACTCGTATTTTTTGTGCATGCTCATAATTGATTGTCTAACATTTAAGTACATTAGTTCGGGCCTTACAGGCGTCCTGTAAAACTTTTCTGTAAGATTTAAGATACTTTTATATCACAAAGAAGACCTAACGTACCTCTTCACTTTAACCAATTCGTCTGTATCCTCTGATTTACACTCTTATCGACTCTTCCATCTTTCCGTAGTATAGATTCTAAATACATAAAACTCTCACTCATGTGAATGTTTTGGTCTTCTACTTTCACACAAAGTTTTAAGGTTCTTTTTTTTATAAAATTAAATTTCACATACTATGTTTTCTTTCAACTCAATTTGAATCTTTTTTCCTCGAGTGTCTTATGTCAATCTTCCAATTTAACATTGTCTCCTTCAATAGTTTCATCCACCAACATAATGTCATATGCAAATAATATGCTCCACAGAATTTTATCTTGAATACATCGAGTGAACTCATCTTGAACCAGCTCGTCTGTATCTCGTGATTCACGTTCTTATCGACTCTTCCATCTTCCGTAGTACAGATCCTAAATACATAAAACTCTCACTCGTCTGAATGTTTGGTCTTCTACTTTCACACAAAGTTCTAAGATTTTTTGTTATTGATTATATTAAATTTCATATACTATGTTTTCTTTCAACTCAAGTTGAAGTTCTTTTCCTTGAGTGTCTTCTGTCAATCTTCCAATTTAGCATTGGCTCATCCAATGGTTTCATTCACCAACATAATGTCATATGCAAGTAACATGCTCCACAAAATTTTATCTTGAATATGTCGAGTGAACTCATCTATAATTAAAGAAAACAAATATAGACTTTATGTTGATCATTGATGTAAACTCACCGTAATAGAAAGCTCTGGCTTAGTCCTTCAAGAGTTCTTACACTCGCCATCGCGTTCTCACATATGTTTTTAATAATTTATATATATGCTACTCTAACGCATTTCTTTTTAAACAATCTCTATAGTATCTTTTGTGGGACTTTATTATATATACTTTTTCCATATCAATGAAAACCATATGTAAATCTTGTTTATTCTCTCAATATCACTTTATCAATCTTCTCAAGAGATAAATGTCCAAATTGATTTCAGATATACCGGTCTCTTTAAGAGGTCTTTTCTCAATCACTCGATCCCAGAGCTTCATCATATGGCTCATTAAATTATTTTCTCTATAATTTGCATAATCTTGTGCATCTCCTTTGTTTTTATACTGAGGAACAAAAGTGTTTTTCCTCCACTAGGCAAGCATTTCATTGGTCTTCACAATCTTGTTAAAAAGATATTTGAGACACATAATACCTTCTGCCCCTAGGCATTTCCAATACTCAAACTGAATATTCAATTAATTTACCATTTTTTGTTCTTTTCAGAACATCTTTTACATCTAACAATCGAACTCTCCGACTATATGATAAGTATCTATCATCTTCAAAGTTACGTAACATGCCTAATTTGAGTTCATATTTCGCTGATTCATGAAAGAGTTTCTCAAAGTATCTTTTCCATCTATCTTTTATTTCAATTTTCTGTATTAAAATCTTGCTATCTTCATATATAATGTATTTAACTTGAGTCAAATATATTGTCTTTATTTCTCTCGCTCTTGCAAGTTTATACACATCTTTTTCATCTTCTTTCGTGTCTAACCGCTTATAAAAATCTTTAAAGACCTTTAATTTGACTTCATTTACGTCATGTATAGCTTCGTTGTTAGCAAGTTTATATTTTCTCAATTCTGTTGATTCCTACAAAATTGAAGTATCTTATAACTAGTTATATTGTTTTTTTAATTTGTCTTGCAATTCTTCTCTCAACCACCAAGATTTCTTATTTAAAGATGCTCGAACTTTTGGCTCCTCAAATGCATTTCTCTCTATTTTTTATCTTTAATGCTATATCGTCTCATACTTCATTTAAATCACCATTTGGGTTTTTAAATTTTCTTTTGCTTTAATACTACTTTTATTTATTCGATTTGATTAAATACTTTCAAGTTCCACTTATATTGGAACTCCCACGCTTGAGGGGAGTTGGAAAACAACAAACAGGAAAAGAAAAGCGAAAATAAAGAAAAAACCAGGAGACCTTGCTGAAGAGAACAATCTAGAACTCCCATCTGGACCGTCAATATCTCATCCAACGGCTTAAAAGAATTTTATTGTTGTGCAGAAATACAAGGACATTCTGGATCCTTCGAGCCTCCTATCAATTGCATTACCGTCATCCTACGGTCTAAAATCACCTCCTACCCTCACGATCGTATCTCAGCCGTTAAATATCTCAAGCAATCTCCTCTCTATGAAAGACCATCATCTGGCTATAAGGAAAACTCTCTTCAATTCTTTGCTGTTGTGACTTAGGGGTTACTTTCCTTGTTTTACTGAACTTCAGGAAAGAACTCGTCTCTGGCTTCCCAGAATCTGATAACGAAATCGAGAAAAGATGTTCGGAAGAGCACCTAAGAAGAGTGATAATACAAAATACTATGAGATTTTAGGGGTCACGAAGACTGCTTCACAGGACGATCTGAAGAAGGCTTACAGGAAAGCTGCCATCAAGAATCATCCTGATAAGGGCGGTGACCCGGAAAAGGTAACTAGGGTTTGCCTGTTTTGATATTTCATGTGTTTCTCAATTTGGCTGTGTGGATCGGATTTCATTCTTGTGGATCTATGCTTTTATTGTAGGCTAAACTAGTATTGTAGGGCTGGTCTTTTGTTAATTGATCGATGATCAATAATTACTTGATTGTTGTAGTTTTGATTTTTTTTTTCTATTTTTTAATCTTAATTTGTGACTCATAGCGTGTGGAATCGTGGATCTGTATATTTCTATTCCCAGTATGGGTTAGTGTATTTGGAAAATATGGTCTAAGTTGCTTCTTACTCACAAAAGAAATTTGAAAAAGTGTGAGTGAAAGTATGAGCTTTAAAATTTTGGTCGGATGTCATACATTGGAGCTTGATTAACTGCTGTAAGAACTTGTATTTTGAAGGTAATATGGTATGCTGTTGGAAATATTTATCCTTGTTGTTTGCTTGAGTTTTTTCGCTACTTCTGTTCTAATGGAACTGAATAAGTTCTAAGATTAAGATTGTGATCGTGCGATTGTTTCGATCTCTGTGATTTTCTTAGAAGTAGTTAATAATTGAGAGTCAGGAACTAGTGCAATAATAAATTAGTAATAGTAATTTGGGAACGATCAAATTACATGTTCTAGAGAGATTAAATCATGTATATTTTTGCATTTAAGCTGAGTGTTGCTTTGATACGTGGATTGTTGATCACGTGTATGGTAATTCTTTGCAACAATGTGGTATTTGTATTTTGGAATCAAGGGGTAGCCAAAAAAGGATTTCACTTATTGATTATTGCTGGCCATTGATGTGTATTATATGTGTTTGATAGTGCGTTCTTTAAAGTTTAACTTTGGTGTTGCTCTCTCTTAGTTGGGGATATCTTGGTTGATTGCCAAAGTAGTGGAAGGCTAGTAAGTTTTGAGTAATGGTGCTTCTTATTAGATACTATTGCGACAGAACTGTAGTTTGATGGTTTCTTTGGTTTCATCTGCTAAGGGGATGATTCATTGCACTGCCAGTTGATTACGGGCACTTCCATCTCTGTACCTTTGTACGGTTTCTGGTTCGCTCATGTGAAGAAGGAAATTCTTGTCTAAATATATGCTACTTATATTGTGCTTCAGAAGCATGTTTGGACAACCAAAAAGAAAAAGGGATGGTACTCTTAGGAAGCATGTGAATGTTATTGTCTAAGAGCTACATGTGAATACCGTCTCTACTTTTCAAAACTGCAATTTTTTATTTGTATGGAATGCTGGGTCACATGTGGATATTTGTTCCAAAGACATGATAAATGGAAAAAGGAAAATTTGTGACTAGTTGTATGAAAATTGAAGGACTTTTGTATTTGGATATGTTATTCTTGTAACCTTTGGAAGTCGAGGCCCCTGTAAAACTTTTTACTGCAATAAGAAGCTGACGTCAAATCTTGTTTCTTTTGCAGTTCAAGGAGCTTGCACAGGCTTATGAGGTCTTGAGCGATCCTGAGAAACGTGAGATATATGACCAGTATGGCGAAGATGCACTCAAGGAAGGAATGGGAGGCGGCGGCGGCATGCATGACCCATTCGACATCTTCCAATCATTTTTTGGCGGCAATCCTTTTGGAGGTTAAGGCTGCTTCTTGAATCTTAGTGTCTCTGCTTAATTTTTGCTTGATTTTGTGTTCAAGATGAAGAGGTTGCAAAGGTATGACTTGTATGGGTGCTCAGGTGGTGGCAGCAGCAGGGGACGAAGGCAGAGGAGGGGAGAGGATGCTGTTCATCCACTGAAAGTTTCTTTGGAAGATTTGTTCATGGGAACAACCAAGAAGCTCTCTCTTTCCCGGAATGTAATTTGTTCGAAGTGTACCGGGTATGTTAGTTATTCAATTTATCATTCTCATTGAGTTAAAACATTGTCACTTTTATTTATTCTGTATATTTAATGATTCTTGTAAACGTTCCTTTTATTTATTCTGTTGTATATTCGACCTAATGCAGGAAAGGATCAAAGTCTGGAGCTTCAACAAAGTGTTCAGGTTGTCAAGGTACTGGTATGAAGATGACAATCAGACAACTAGGTCCTGGAATGATCCAGCAAATGCAACATCCCTGTAACGAATGTAAAGGAACTGGGGAGACAATTAGCGATAGAGACCGTTGTCCTCAATGCAAAGGTGAGAAGGTCGTCCCAGAAAAGAAAGTTTTGGAGGTGGTGGTGGAAAAGGGGATGCAGAATGGACAAAAGATTACTTTCGCTGGAGAAGCGGATGAAGCTGTAAGAACGAATGACCCTTATCTGCCTTGCTGGTGTCTTTCATTGTATATAGCTGATTTGGGTGCTAACTTGCTCATGTTTCTTTACAGCCAGACACCGTCACCGGGGATGTCGTCTTTGTCCTCCAGCAGAGGGAGCATCCTAAGTTTAAGAGGAAGCATGACGATCTTTTTGTCGAGCATACTCTAAGCCTTACAGAGGCATTGTGTGGTTTCCAGTTCATCTTGTCCCACTTGGACGGTCGACCCCTCCTAATAAAATCTAAGCCTGGAGAAGTGATTAAGCCCGGTATGCAACGACTGCCTGATTCATATTTGCTGAGATTGATTTGTTCTTGTAATGCTGCTTATCTGTATCTGCTATGCGTGACAGATCAATACAAGGCAATCGATGATGAAGGAATGCCGATGTATCAGAGGCCATTCATGCGTGGTAAGTTGTATATCCATTTCACCGTGGAGTTCCCAGAGTCCTTGAGCCCTGATCAGGTGAGCGCATTGGAGAAAATCCTTCCACCAAGGGCACAGGCTAAGCTGACAGACATGGAGCTCGATGATTGTGAGGAGACGACTTTGCATGATGTGAACATCGAGGAGGAGATGCGCAGGAGGCAAGCTCAGGCTCAACAGGAAGCGTACGATGAGGATGATGACATGCATGGTGGAGCTCAGAGGGTGCAATGTGCTCAACAGTGATGAAGCTCTTCTTTGAGTGATGTGATGATAAACATTCATCAGATGAAGCTGTTGAACTGTGTCCCTTGAGGATTATTGTACGGCATTTCAAGTATTTGTTTTTCAGTAAACAATAGGGAATTAAAACCCCTTTCCTTTTCCATATAGGTTTCTGAAGCACCTGGATACAATTTCTTTAGGTTTCTATGGTATGGCATAAATTTATGTGATAATGTTGACAAAACTGATATGGCTGAATTTGACATGTCGGGTGAAATGACTTTGAGGGTTTTTGTTTTTTTTTGTTTTTTTTTGGGGGTGGGGAGGTGCGGGGTGGGGGGAGGCAAGATGCACTGATTGTTGTTCCAGCAAGATGATCCTTTTATATATCATGATTAGTGCATGGTTTACATTTAGATACTCTATACCCTGAAGAAGTATCTGATGTCACTCAAGTCTAGAGTGAGTTTTGAGATTCTGTATAGCTTGAAAGTCAGCACTAGTAACAATGATGTCATCAATTTATACTAGGAGAATCAGTGGGAACCAGCAGCTGGTTTAAGGAAGAGTGTGTAATTTTTTTTGGATTGAGTGAAGCCTTGAGACAATAAGAACTTTGTAATCTTAAGGATTTCACCCCCTGTTTGCCTTCATCAAATCTTTAAGGATTTATAAGATTTGCCCAACATATTTGGCTGAGGTAAATTGATTCCTGGGGGTTGCAGCATATAAGTCTCTTCTTGAATCTTCATGATAGTCACCATGATTATTGACATCTAGGTGTTGAATATGTCACTCTTTGCTTGCTGCAATTGCCAGGACAACCCTGATAGTGGTAATCTTTGTAAAAGGGGTGACAGTGTCATGGTAATCCATCTTATACTGTTGAGTATAGCCATTTGTTACTAGCTTTGTTTTACAAAGTTCCACTGTTTCATCAGGGTTAAACTTGACTTTATAGACCTATTTACACCGAATGAGATGTTTACCAGCAGGTAAGGCTATTATTTTCCTTTTTTTTTTTTTTTTGCCTCCAATGGTTCAATCTCTGCTTGCATTGGCTAGCTGCTTTCGAATAAGAAGGTTTTGTATGCATGGTAATATTTGAAGTATGTGTCTTTGTATTTAGGAGACAAAGAATGAAATGAAAAAGTTTTATCAGTGGAATGGGGAGTAGAGAATGCGTTGGTGACGGAAAGGTGAGAAAGAAACGGATGAGATCTTAGGAGATGAGATCTTAGGAGGCTAAAAGTGAGGTTAAAACTGAGGCCTTCAATCACGCGTCGCCACGTATACAAAAGTAAGGGGGTGTTGCAAAGTTTTTTTTTTTAAAAAAAACTGTTTTTGTACACGTGGCGACGCGTGATTGGAAGCTTCATTTTTAATTTCATTTTTAACCTCTTAGGATTTCATCCAGAGAAGAAACAGTAGCTTGATTACAGTAGTAATCTTCCAAGGATAACGGCGGTTGGTGACTACGGATGGGTCTGTGACAGTGTGACCGATAGATGGAGTCAGAGGTAAATTAGTAGAAGACATATTTTTATTATTTTTTAACTGGTCGTGACTGCTAACGTGGCATGATTTAGTTGTGAAGTCATCTGTAAGCTGCTGGCCAACTATGCTCTTTGCCACGTTGCTGTGTTTAGCCACTTCGGCAGTGTTTAGCCACTTCGGCACTTCGACTCGCTACTGTTTTTTTTGCGTTTAACGTGCCGTTACGCTCTGAGCGCCTTTATATCCTCGGCCCTTCGATTCACTATTGCTTTCTTTGTGTTCAAATTTGTGTTCAACGTGTTACTATGTTCTTTCATCTCGTCACTTCAGTTCGTGACACCGCTGACATTTTTTATCTCGTCGTCTCAGTTCGTTACACCATCACTGGCATTTTCATTGCGTTTTTTAATGTCAACTTCTCAACTCGGTACATCATTGCCACATTTTCATTGCTGTGTTTTTTTATGTCAGTATTATAAATTCTACAAAGTACAAACTGTTTTTAACCTGTGGTGGATATGTTATCTGTTTATTTCATTTTGTTTAAATTTTTTGTTCAAGAAAAATTGTTTCATTTTGTGTATCTTTTGTTTCTGCCCTTAAATTAACAAATCTTGGTTGGAAAACACAAGAAAAGATAATTAAAATACCTCTTTAAATTTGTATAGGTTAATGATAAATACACAATTTTTTTTTGATAAACACACCGTTTTGTTTTATCAATGTTCAAAAATGAATTATAAGATGAAACCAATGATGTAAAAATAAAAAAGGTGTGTATTTATAGAAAAAATGTGTATTTTGTCATTGAACATTTGTATACATTTTTTTTTGGATCATCTTACTATAATCGAATATTATTTGAATAGATATATAATTTCTTTTGACATTTTGATGATTTGTGCATCCGTGTGACTTGTCTAAATTGTCTTCCACCTCAAATTGTTGTTTCCTTTTTTCTTTTTTTGGGTTCTTTAAAAAATATAGGACATGTTATAAACTCGAACAATAATATAAAGAAAACAATACCAAGAAGTAGATTGTATAGTCTCTATATTTTTCAAAGGTATATCAAATCTTACAAGAAGTTGTCCTATTTATAGGACATGAAAATTGTAACCTATTCTTAAGATTAATACCCACTATCACCATGATCCTTAGTGGGTGTTAATGGCCTTAGTGGGTGTTAATATTTGGACATCCACTTCCTTAGTGGGTGTAAATATTTGGTATACACTATCCCCACTAACACCATAATAATTCATAATACTCTCCCCTTGGATGTCCAAATTTTATAGAATATGCCTCGTTAAAATCTTGCCAAGAAAAACCCAGTGGGATAAAAAACTTGGTCGAAGGAAAAAGAGTACACATTCATAAAATTGGTAAGTGTGATATGCTGCCTCGTTAAAACTTTGCCAAGAAAAACCTTGTGGGACAAAAACTTGGACGAAGGAAAAAAAGTACAGTACGTATAGTAATCACACTCCCCCTGATGCTGACAAGAGGTCTTTGAGTTGACGCATTCCAATGCTGTAGACCATCTTTCTAAATGTAGTTGTTGGTAGTGCTTTGGTGCACAAATCAGCAAAATTCTTATTTGATTGTATCTGCTGGATATCAATGTCGCCATTCTTCTCAAGATCATGAGTGTAAAAAAATTTTAGCGATATATGCTTTCTTCTGTCTCCTTTGATATAATCATTCTTAATTTGAGCAATACATGCAGCATTATTGTCAAACAATATCGTCGGAGTGTTTCTTAGTGAAGATAATCCACATGATTCTTGAATATGTTGAATCATCGACCTTAACCATACACATTCACGACTCGCTTCATGTAATGCTAAAATCTCAGAATGGTTGGAAGATGTGGCTGTTAATGTCTGCTTCACTGATCTCCATGATATAGCAGTACCTCCACAAGTAAAAACATATACACTCTGTGATCTTCCCTTATGAGGGTCAGATAGATAACCCGCATCAGCATATCCTACCAACTGTGACTCAGAATTCTTTGAATAGAATAAACCCATATCTATTGTTCCACGAAGATAGCGTAAAATATGCTTGACATCATTCCAATGTCTCCGTGTTGGTGTAGAGCTATATCTTGCTAATAAATTCACTGAGAATGCTATATCTGGTCTCGAGCAATTTGCAAGATACATTAAAGCACCAATAGCACTAAAATAAGGTGCTTCTGGACCTAATAATTCCTCATTATCTTCTGGTGGTCGGAATAGATCTTTCTTTATATCTAATGATCGTACCACCATAGGACTACCCAATGGGTGAGCTTTATCCATATAAAATCTCTTCAAGATCTTCTCCGTGTACGTAGATTGATGAAGAAAGATTCTATTAGGCAAATGTTCAATCTGCAGGCCGAGACAAAATTTTGTTTTTCCAAGATCTTTTATCTCAAACTATTTCATGAGATAATTAGCAGTTTTGGTAAGCTCTTCAGGAGTTCCAACAAGATTCAAGTCATCAACGTGTACAGCAATTATAGAGAACCCATTTTCAGATCTCTTGATAAATACACAGGGACGAATTGGATTGTTTACATATCCTTCTCTAATGAGATACTCACTGAGACGATTATACCACATCCTGCCAGATTGTTTTAGTCCATACAAGAATCTCTGTAATTTGATTGAGTATAATCCATGTGCCTTTTGATCACATTTTGTAGGCAATTTTAATCATTCGGGGATCTTCATATAAATATCATTATTTAAAAACCCATATAAGTATGCGGTAACAACATCCATTAACCGCATATCAAGGTTTTTAGCAACTACCAGGCTGATTAGATATCGTAATGTTATTACATCAATTACTGGAGAATATGTTTCATCATAATCAAGCCCAGGTCTTTGTGAAAAACCTTGCACAACAAGGCGTGCCTTGTATCGCACAGTCTCATTTTTCTCATTGCGTTTTCGTACAAAAACCCATTTATATCCTATAGGTTTTATTCCTTCAGGAGTTTGGACTACGGGTCCAAATACTTTGCGACTTTCTAATGACTTCAGTTCTGCTTGGATTGCATCTTTCCACTTTGGCCAATCATTTCTGTGTCGACATTGTTCAATGGATCTCGGTTCAGGATCCTCATTTACAATTTCACATGCAATCGCATAAGCAAAAACATGATCATAATAACCTTTTGTCTATCCCAATTTTCTCCTTAACTTACATAATTCAAAGAGATTTCTTTAAAATTTTGTTCACTTGCTTCTTCAGGAGCAACTTGTTTATCAATTTTAGACTGATCAGTTTCAATTTCTATAGCGCTTTCAGGTTGTGAACTTCTTTGCTCTTCTGGAATTTTCTCTTCGGGAGCATTACCTTGTATCCTTCTCTTTCGAGGGTTTTTATCTTTTGCACCGACAGGGCGCCCACGTTTTAGACTTGCTCTTGGTATACCATTATCATGTCTTTCAGAGACATCAAGCCGAATTGGCGTATTCATCGCCGAAACGTGGGATTTTGTTATCTTTTGAGTGTCAGTAAATGCGTCAGGCAACTGATTTGCAACATTTTGTAAATGAATTATCCTTCTTACTTCTTGCTCGCATTGTTTTGTTCGTGGTTCAAGATAAGAAAGTGAATGAACGTTCCATGTAATTTCACGTCATTCTTCAGGAAACGGTACTTTGTCTTCCCCTAACGGCGGAAAAACTTTCTCATCAAAATGACAATCAACATATCTTGCCTTAAATAAATCACCCGTCAGGGGCTCAACATATCTCACAATAGATGGAGAATCAAAACCCACATATATGCCTATACGTCTTTGAGGACCTAGTTTTGTCCGTTGTGGTGGAGCAATCGGAACATAAATTGCACAACCAAAAATCTTTAAGTGTGAAATATCAGGCTGCTGGCCAGATACCATTTGCAATGGCGAATATGGTTGAAATGAACTGGGTCTAAGCCGTATTAATGCAGATGCATGCAGAATTGCATGTCCCCAAGCTGTCATGGGTAAATTGGATCTTAAGAGCATAGGTCTAGCAATCAGTTGTAAACGTTTTATAAATGACTCTGCCATGCCATTTTGAGTATGCACATATGCCACTGAATGCTCAACATCAATCCCAATCGACATGCAATAATCATTAAAAACTTGGGAAGTAAATTCACCAGCATTATCAAGACGTATAGATTTAATTGGATAATCCGGAAATTGTGCTCTTAAGCGTATAATCTGAGCAAGAAGCTTGGTAAATGCTACTGTTCTTGTCGAAAGCGAACTCACATGAGACCATCGTGAAGAGGCATCCAATAAGACCATAAAATATCGAAATGGTCCACAATGGGGATCAATAGGTCCACAAATATCTCCTTGTATTCTTTGTAAAAATATAGGAGATTCAACATGAACCTTCATTGGAGATGACCTCTTGATTAATTTTCCTCGTGAACAAGCAACACACACACACAATAACGAGGTAAAAGAATCTTCTGGTTCTTTAAAGGATGTCCATGTGAGTTTTGTACAATTCTACGCATCATTATCGATCCCGGGTAGCCAAGTCGATCATGCCATAACATGAATAGTGTTGGATCATTGAACTTCTGGTTCATCACAATATTAGATTCTACTGGATGTATAGTCGCATAATACAATCCAGATGAGAATATTGGGAATTGTTCTTTTACAAGCTTCTGGCCTGATTCTTCGTATGTAATACATAAAAATTCCATATTCCCTTTATTCATGGTTTCAATATGAAAACCATTAAGACATATGTCTTTGAAACTCAACAAGTTTCGTTTTGACTTGGTAGAATATAACGCCATATTTATCAATATATGTGTACCACCAGGTAGTATAATAGTTGCTCTTCCAGATCCCTCAATCAATGATGTAGTGCCTGAAATTGTACTAACATTTGCTTTTGTCAATTGCAATGTCGAAAAATATTTTCGATCACGAAGAATTGTGTGTGTCGTTCCACTGTCAACCAAACAGATGTCCCCACCATTCATCCTGAATATTTGTCTAACATAACATATATAATTTTCATAATTAAATTTAATTCCAAAGAATCAACACATAAATAGAAGTTATAATGTAAACGACAACAAAATTTTATTTATGCAAACAAATAAGTTTAAATTGAAACAAAGTTACATGCTAAGATATCATAAACTAAATGACTACTTATCCAAAGAAAACATGACTAATCGTGAAAAATAACTAGACATCCTACATAATTATGCCCGGCTATTGGTATTTGTAACATCATCCACAAACTGAATTCCATTGCCATCCATACTAGGGCCCATAAGGTAATCTTCAAGATCTAAATCATCAAAATGATTTGGGATTGTGTCATCATTATGTGATATGTTTCCAAAGTCTGCAAAATTACTTTGTTTTCCCTTGCCTTTATCCTTCTGGGATGCCTGATAAAGATCGACCAAATGTTTTGGTGTACGGCAAGTATGAGACCAATGCCCGTGAGATCCGCATCGATAACATGTCTCATCGTGATGCTTAGCATTTGCACCATCTTTTGCAGCTTTTGCCTTTTCATGCGGCTTTTCATTATTTTTCCACTTCTGGTGGTATGGTGCAAAGATTCTACCACGGCCACGGCCACGACCACGACCACGTCCTCTACCACGACCATTAAAAGTTGCATTCGCTTGAGGGAATGGTTTTGACCCGGTCGGGTGAGAAGTGTGGTTTTTTATCAATAGTTCATTATTTTGTTCAGCAACTAAGAGACATGAAATGAGCTGGGAATATTTTTCAAAATTTCGTTCCCTGTATTGCTGCTGCAGGAGCATATTCGATGCATGAAAAGTAGTGAATGTTTTTTCTAACATGTCAGCATCAGTAACTTTATCTCCACACAACCTCAATTGGGAGACAATAGAAAACATAGCAGAATTATATTCATTGACTGTTTTATAATCTTGCAACCTCAGGTGCAACCAGTCATATCGAGCCTTTGGGGGGATAACACTTTTATAATGATCATATCTCTCCTCCAGATTTTTCCACAATTCCCGAGGCTCTTTCACCCCAAGGTATTCGGATTTCAGCCCGTCATGGAGATGATGGCGAATGAATATCATGGCTTTAGCCTTATCTTGCTCACTAGCCACAACATCATCCTTAATTGTATGCCCGAGGTTCATGGCCATCAAATGGATTTCAGCATCAAGAACCCATGCCATGTAATTCCTGCCGAAAATATCAAGGGCAGCAAATTCCAGTTTGGTGATGTTCGCCATTGGTCTGATTTATACATAAAGAAAATATATCAGAAGATGATACATTCACTCAAAACTACAGGTTTGAGTAAAAGTTATATGCTTCAGACATAAGAAATAGATCATAATAAAATCATACTAATAAAATAACCATATGAATAATGTTAGAAGCTAGCAAACAAGACTACAACATAAACTGCTTAAGAGGGAACACTTATGATACTTGAAAAGAGAGATCATGTGTTTTTGACAAATAATGTTATGTGCACAAACTACTAATTGTAAATATAAGTTACAAACAATGTAACAACGCAAAACATAAATCACATGTAAATGAATTATACCACAGTAGTAATATAGAAGTTTTGCTTGCCTATGTGCACACGATAGTGTTAAGCGTATGAATGCGCATTGCAATCAATACGCAGATGCAGTGCAATAATCAATATCGCTTTACTAAGAAAAATGCAAAATGTGAAACTACTATAAGTTAAAGTATTACTTTGCGAGACGATACTAAAACATATAATGACGCTAAAAACCAAACTATTGTTCTTTGTGAAAGCTACACAGATACATTTGTGCATAATGCTGTTAACAAATCATACTTGTGGAAAGCAGTTGTCTGCAAACAAGATTAATAACAATAATATAAACAACAAACAATAATCAAAGGTACAAACAAGAACAAACTGGGCTTGAAGGCCTTGAGCAGGTCACGTGACCTTGCTGATTTGATTATTCTTCACATTTAGTAGAAACCGTGTAAATGCATTAGAAAAATAATTAACTAATACAGAATACGTATGTATTATATGTATGCTTTTCTTACCACGATGAATCTTTTATAGCAGGTAAAGCGTCGTGCTGATAACGTGTTATAAACTCGAACAATAATATAAAGAAAACAACAACACCAAGAAGTAGATTGTATAGTCTCTATATTCTTCAAAGGTATATCAAATCTTACAAGAAGTTGTCCTATTTATAGTACATGAAAATTGTAACCTATTCTTAAGATTAATACCCACTATCACCATGATCCTTAGTGGGTGTTAATGGCCTTAGTGGGTGTTAATATTTGGACATCCACTTCCTTAGTGGGTGTAAATATTTGGTATCCACTATCCCCACTAACACCATAATAATTCATAATAGGACCTTCTTTTTCATATTTTTTTTGTTTGATGTATGCCACTATTCTTTTTCATATTTTTTTATTTGAGTGAAAAATGTGTACATTTGCAGAGAATTAAATCTAAAACACCTTAACTGTCTCAGCTTTCGACTATTAAATTAATCATCATTAGCTTTCGTTTAATCTCCTCGTTATTCTATTTTTTTTTATTTTTTGTGGCTCAGAGTATAATATGGAAGCCCTCAAATTTCTTTAACATATCATGAATACATTATTTTTCTTCAAACATTTAGACTATTTTTCGGACTTGAATTTTAGTAATGTTTAACCCAAAAAAAACAACCAAAAAAAAAGAGAAATATCCACCGTATCATGTGGAGCTGAGGGTAGAAAGGATATTTAAGAGTTTTACTACACCAAGGGTAGAAAGGATATTTAAGAGTTTTACTACACCAACCGTTGTTGTTGAAAACATTGTTTTCTATTTAAAAAAAAATTCATATAACATTACTTACAAAAACAAGCCGTTTTGAGTAGGGGGTGTTCAACGAATTAAAGCGAATAGTTCAAATTCGATTAGAGTTTGTTTGTTAATTTTAATTAAACGAATCAAGTTTGAACACTTAATTGGATTCGCTTATTAGAACAAGCCGAACTGTTTACAAACTGCTCGACTTGTTTGAAGAATTGTATCATTTTCGAGCCAAATTCGAACAAATTTTTAAGCTTGTTTAAACAAAAAAACCGAGTTATATTATTCGTTTATTTAAATAAATCTAAACTAAAAACTCACTATTTGTCGCAGTTCGGCTCGTTCTATTTTCACACAACGGAGTAGTTAATCATCGGACATTCAGCGGGCAACCAAAAACGGACCGATTGGGATCGCCTGACCCTCCTCCCCGTGACCGCCCGCCACGTGCCAGCAGGGGTGGTGGTGAGGCTGGGTGCGGGTGACCCTCATCCAGCCTCACCACCTTCCTATGCTGCCACGTGGCAGGAGGTCGCGAAGGGGGTGAGGCCAGCGGCGGTCAGGGAATCTTTTCCCAAAACGGACAGCATATCCCACCACCATTTGGGCCGTCAAATAAAGGGATTATTGGTACTGGTCTAGTGGGCTTACCTCAAAATCGCAGGCCGAAATATTAGCAAATTTTAAAAGATGAGCCCATCGACTTTCCGTTTCTGAATCTTCTAGAAACAAACCTGCAACGGCGGGACATTTTCTTTTTCCACAGATCATTTCTTCCGCCGCACATTTGCTCTAGGTAAGTTATCTCCGGCGTTTTATCTCTTTTTCTTTCCGGTGACTGTTTCCGACCATTAGAGCTAGTGCATTTGGCTTTTGTGTTACTTTAGTTTCAGATAATATCAAGTAGAGAGCGGTTGAACTTCAGTTCAGTCCCCGATTTCCTTGAAATGGTGGTATGTCAAACTCGCATACCTTTCCAAAATTAGGAATTTTTTTCTTTTCAGTTTATTGATGTTGTATGCTCTGGCGATGCTTTTTTAGGCTGAGAAATTGTTTAAAGATGAGGCTACTGAAGAGAAGGGTGAGCGTGCCAGACTGGTAAGCTTTTGTTACTTTATAGCTTTTGTTTATTTAGTAATATTGTTTTTTAATAAGCTAAGCGAATTAGTTGATGTTCATTTCTTGCAGGCATCTTTTGTTGGAGCTATGGCAATCGCTGATCTAGTGAAGACAACGTTAGGGCCTAAAGGAATGGTAAGAACTGATGTAGGTATTAGCATTTTTTGGACTGTAGGTAATAAGTCGTGTTTACTTTTACTCGTGTCTCTTTCAGGATAAGATCTTGCAATCTACTGGGAGGGGAAGAAGTGTGACTGTTACAAATGATGGTGCTACTATACTGAAATCGCTTCATATTGATAATCCAGCAGCTAAAGTCCTTGTTGGTATCCTTGGTTTACTGCTATTCAATAGCTTTTGTTTAGATTGCTTTATTTTGTAAGCCGAAACTGGGTCTGGTAAGGTAGAATAAGAACTCTTTTGAGCTTTCCGTTCATATTCTATACCATGCCTTTGTAAACAGTTGAACAACAGTTACTAATATTTTGGGATTTAGATAGTAAAGCGTAGAGCATGGTGAAATTTTGGTTACATGACATTAGTTGGATCCTTAATTGGTTATCAGATATCTCTAAAGTCCAAGATGATGAAGTTGGTGATGGCACAACCTCAGTGGTAGTTTTGGCTGGTGAGCTGTTGAGGGAGGCAGAGAAGTTGGTGAATGCTAAAATTCATCCGATGACAATAATATCTGGTAATGTCTTTGCTTATTGTTATCATTAAGAATCATTTTGATGGCTTTTTCCTATTCTCATCATATTTTAGGCTGCCTTAAGATTCTGACAAAGTATCTTTTACATGCTGATTGGTTATCTCTGTTCATCAGGTTATCGCATGGCAGCTGAATGTGCACGCAATGCTTTGTTGGACAAGGTTGTTGACAACAAGCAAGATGCAGGCATGATTATACATTGATGTGTGATATCTTTGATAGTTGAACTTACACCACTGAGATTGTATGATCAAACTTTATTTTTTATATGCACATCATTAGTGGATTTACTGGAACCTGCGAATTCTGAATTTTTTTTTTTGCTCATTTTCAATTTTACCATGCTTCTTCATGACTCATTGCCGGATATTGCAGATAGATTCCAGTCAGATCTTATGAAGATTGCCATGACTACTCTCAGCTCTAAAATTTTGTCTCAGGACAAGGAACATTTTGGGAAACTAGCAGTTGATGCTGTTATGCGGTTAAAGGTAATGTGGAAGCTGTTTTTGTTTGAGTTTTCCCATATTCTCTTATGGCGATTCTGATTTGTTTGGTCATGACACAGGGCAGCACAAACCTCGAGTCAATCCAAATTATAAAGAAGCCTGGGGGTTCCCTAAAGGATTCATTTCTTGACGAGGGGTATAATTCTGAATATTTGTTGTACTTTAGACTCTTTGTCTGCTTAATTGTTAGGCCAATAGTATTCCTGGCAGAAGTCGGGGATGATAGTATGCCTGTTTATATTTTAAACGTGTGGAATTAGGGCAGGAGTAGCAGTTTTAAATTATTGCTGCCTGTTTGGGTTAACATGCAAAAGTGGTGTGTTCTTGCTTTTTAGTGCTGCAGAGTAAAATTATCTTTGCCAAATAACGTGTCCGAGGCATGGTAATATATTAACATTCAAATTGCTATTTTAGTTTCACAATTTCCTTCTTGTTAACAACAATAACAAAGCTAAGGTTCTGAAACTGATTCACATTAGGTAGGGCCTTTTTTCTTTTTGGTAACACCAGTAGGCATGGTAATATATTACTTAGCTTTGCCAAATAAGTGGTGTGTTCTTGCTTTTTAGTGCTGCAGAGTAAAATTACTTAACTTTGCCAAATAACGTGTCCGAGGCATGGTAATATATTAACATTCAAATGGCTATTTTAGTTTATCAATTTCCTACTTATTAACAACAATAACAACGCTAAGGTTCTGAAACTGTTCCACATTAGGTAGGGCCTTTTTTCTTTTTGGTAACACCTGTAGGTAGGGCCCGCTATATGATTCTTTGTTTCTATTGCTATTGATGGACATAACGTTGGGAAAATTTGCTATATTTTGGAAATTAATCTTTGCAACTGGTCTTTGTTTGTGCTACTTACAAAAAAAAGTCTTTGTTTGTGCTTGATGACGGAGTTTATACTCTTCAGTAAAGGGATTGAGTTTATGAACGTTTACTTGCAGTTCTTGATTCTTATGCATGATTTTGGTTCTTGAATGGAATTTTCTACCTGATGCTGCAGATTTATACTGGACAAGAAAATTGGTCTTGGCCAACCCAAGAGGATTGAGGACGCAAAGATATTGGTGGCCAATACTGCAATGGATACAGATAAGGTCAAAATCTATGGTGCACGTGTCCGAGTTGATTCCATGTCTAAGGTTGCAGAGATTGAAGGGGCTGAAAAGGAAAAGATGAGACAGAAGGTGCAGAAAATCATTTCTCATGGAATAAACTGTTTTGTAAACCGACAGTTAATTTATAATTTCCCAGAAGAATTATTTGCGGATGCTGGAATACTTGCTATTGAGCATGCCGATTTTGATGGTATTGAACGGCTCGGCCTTGTTACTGGTGGTGAGATTGCATCAACTTTTGATAATCCAGAGTCCGTTAAACTAGGACAATGTAAACTCATCGAGGAAATTATGATTGGTGAGGATAAGTTGATCCACTTCTCTGGCTGTGCAATGGGTCAGGCGTGCACTATTGTTTTGAGAGGTGCAAGGTATGCATCTTGATTATCTGACTGAATTTACTTTCTTGTTTGTATTATGTTTTATCGGAATAAATTGGAATTGTTTCTTTGGTCCGTGATCTGTCAAGCTCTATGTTCTAAATCGGAAAAATATGAGATAATAGTGGGTATGAAATTATAATCTAAGTGAAGATAAGATTGTCTTTCTTTAGTTCGAATTTGAGGAACTTTGAGCCAAGCTGCACAACTCCTATCAACGAGGTACATGCGTTCCCATACTTGCGACTGCACTCGCGCTTGCATTTGCACCTGCATTCTAATTGGTGCCGTCACATCTGTATTTCTTATTTATTTTCTTAAAGTGCATGTGGACGATATCATATATGTCCCCACCAGTTTATGCCTTCTCTTGATGCTTAGATTATAGGGAAGGTTGATTCAATAAATGGAATGATAGTATCCCAATTTTGTATATAGATTTGGTAGGGTGGAATTCTACTCTTTTTAGGGTCAGGTTCTTCACTGTGAAGAAGAAAGTGTGAAGAAGAAAGTATAACGTGTAAGATGAAAACCAAATTACCTTCAAAGGATGAATTCATTCTCACAGTGGTTTATGGTTTCAACAAAAAGAGTAGAAGAAGAGATTTATGGAATGAGCTAAGATACCAAAGGAACATGTATAACACCATGCTTTGGGTGATCATGGGTGATTTCAACATTATCATGGACAGTCAAGGGAAATCTGGATCTAAGAGAGTGGATATGAATGTCTTTAGGGAGTTACTGAATGGATACAATACATGGATATCTACGACATTCCATTTAGAGGATTTGAACTCACATGGTCAAATAAGCAACAGACAGATAAGAAAGTTTATACAAAGATAAATCACTTGTTCTGTGATGAAGAATGGAAGAATGTCTTTCCAAATTTTCAACTTGATTATGATGCTCCTACTAGTCAAATTAGGTCAAAACTTTGGACCTAAGCTTTTCAAATTAATGAAAGGCTGGATGATACATCAAAGGTTCGAAGAGGTTTTAGCTAACAACTGGCTTAAGCCAATGCAAGGCAAGGCAACCGTATCATTAGGTTTACAAAGGAATTTTAAAGACTCAGGATCTCTCTGAAGGATTTGAGCCAAAGACAATATGACGAAATTACTGCAAGAGCATCTAAAGTTAGACATGAATTAGAGTATTTACAAGTGGAAATTATGAAGGATACTACTAATGTACTTCTTCAATAGGTTGAAAAGAATGCCTTAGATGTATATACAAGACTTTTGGATTTCGAAGAATCCTTCCTATAAGAAGAGGCAAGTGTACGTTGGATAAAGAATGGTGATTGGAGCACTTCTTTCTTCCACATGTCTGTTAAGTCTCACATAGCTAGGAACAAAATTGTGAGACTTCAAGACGACAGTGGAAATATTATTGAGGACTATAATAGAGTAAAGAAAATGACTACCGGTTTCTTTGAGACTCTTTTCAAAGAGCCATCTGCCAATGTTTTTGCCGTTTAGTCTTGGAAGGGCATGATGCTTTGTGATGACCAGAGTAAATGTATTGTGTCTTTCCTCTCTAAAGAGGAAATAAGAGATGCATTTTTCTCTATGAAAATTGATAATGCTCTTGGCTCAGATGGATACACTGTTGAGTTCTTTCAATCTAATTGGGACCTAATTGGGGAGGAGTTCATTAATGCCATTGACTCTTCATGAATGATTTATGTACTATCCCATGTCATCTTCCTCATTCCTAAGGTAGAAGCCCCTTTAATAATGAAGGATTTTTGACCTATATCTTTGATGCGTCTAGGGTTGGCTGCCTATGCTGCTTTTCCAACCGTTTGTTTTGTATTTTTTACTTGTGTTTTTAGGTTATTTTATAAGAAAAACTAGATAGAATATCTGTAAGTAAAACTGGTTAAGATAATTTTTTTGTTGCTAAGTTTTAGGATTTTTGGAACCTATAAATAGGCTCTTTTGTACACTATTTTGATGATTTCTTTCTTCAATAAAATTTGGAAAATTTGAGCCTTTTTGCTCTTGTGAGTTTTCGGAGTTTGTCATCGCAAGTTCTTGTCTTTTGAATTCATTCAATTCTATGAGCAAGAGTTGTGATCTGAATTCGCTCCCGAGGTCTACCAAGATTCGTGGCAAGAAGGTTGTCGAGCAAACGGAGGTTGCTCAATGTGGATAAACAGTGCGTCTAACAAGGTTCGTTACGAAGCTTTGTTCATACGAATGGTCTAACAAGATTCTTTGTTATTATCTTCGTTCTTCATATTCACCGTGTTCTTCGTAATCTTTATCGTGTTCTTCGTATTCGATGTTGTTTTTCATTTCTTTTTGTAAGTCATTAAACTTCTTGTCATTAAGAGGTCTTTTGAGAGTGTATGATTTCGTTAAGTACACATCAATCTTGCTGCAATGTCGGTTACAAAGTCATTTCCAAGGTCCCGACAAACAGAATAAAGCCCTTCCCACCACACTTAGTCAATGAAACCAGTCAGCCTTTGTGTAAGGGAGAATGATTTAGGATAACATCCGATTCATGTAGGAGTTGGTAAAGAATTATTAGAGATCTCGATGTCCCTGTGGATATAATGAAAGCATTTGATATAGTAAATTAGAGCTATCTCATGAATACCTATTTTTGGACCAATTTAGGTTTTGGGCTTATCTTTGTATCTCCACAGCCTTATTTGCTATAAACCTTAATGGGTCACTCACTTCTAATTTTCAAGCACCCTCTATCGGGGTGATCTCCTTCTTTTGCCTTTTCATCCTAGTTATGAAAGATGTTACCCAGTTACTAAAGTCAGAAATTGAGAGGTCCAACTTCAGATACCATACTGAATGTGAATCCAATAAGCTCACCTCCTTAGCATTTGCTGATGACCTAGTTATCCTTGCAAGTGCTGATGTAGACTATGTGAAAACAATTAAGGAATCTTTTGTTAAATTTGAAATACTTTATCAGCTAAAACCAAATCTGCAGAAGTATGAAGTCTTCATTACTGGTGTCACCAATTCAGAAAAACAAGCTATCTTTAACTTGTTAGAGATGCCTCTGGGTTCTCTTCCTGTCAGATACCTTGGAGTTCTATTAATCTCTGGAAAACTATCTTATAGGGGATGTGTTTCCTTATTGGATAAGTTGTACAACATGACCAATTGTTGGTCAGCTTCTAAACTACCTTATGATAGTAGACTCCAGTTAATTAACTCTGTTTTGTTTACTATGTGCAGATTTTGGACTGCAACTTACATTATACCAAAGAAAGTAATAAGAGAGATTGAGAAACTACTAAGAAGTTTCTTTTGGGGGGCATTAGAAACGCAACGATTAAATGGAGTACCCGCTGCACTCCTAAACAGGGTGGACTTGGAATAACTGACCTCTCCCTTATCAACAACGCACACATCATAAAGAATATTTGGATATTTGTCAAAATAAGGAGAGTATTTGAATAAAATGGATGTAAACAGTCATGTGGAAGGGTAAATCAATATGGGAAGTCCAACCCAAACAATTGGCCTCTTGGATGTGAAAAAGAATTCTTTGGGTCAAAGACCAATATTCACATTTCATCAAAAAGGCCATTGGAAATAGGGGTTCCACTTCTTTTTGACGGGATCTTTGACGTTCTTAGGTCCACTGGACCTAAACTATTCAGAACTAAAAAAGAAGCTAAACATCAGGATAGAGGCAAGATTTGAGAAAATAGTGATAGAAAATATCTGCAAGATTCCTTTTATGAGAGGGTGGAATGCTCGAGTCATAGAATTCACTAAGGCCGCCAATACCATTAAACCCATCCAAAGAGAAGATCGATGGATATGCATCCGTAATCCAACTTTCACTGTTAAAACTGTTGTTAAGGCCAAATTAGGGACATATATCAGTGTAAACTGGAAAAAATTGTTTTGTGTAAGTATCATCTTCCAAGATTTGCAGTCATACTATGACTTGCATGTTGGAAGAGCATGAATACACAAAACAAACTTTCAACTAATGGCCTTTATTGTTATTATAGGTGATTTTGTTTTGGAGTTACAGTTTTCTTTTTGAGGTGGCAAGTTTGCTTTCCTTGTATGTCTATTACCTATTTTTTTTATTTTGGTCGATGTGGCATGCATATTTATAAGGCTTAGTATTTATGTTCAAAAACTCCATGCCTTAAGACGACCTTTGCGTTATCTGTAACTCAAGCTCCATGTAGTTCTTTCTCTTTTGGTCTCCTTTGCTTAGGAAGCTATTTATCTATTGGATTAGTCATTCCCAGTTACTCCCTGTTGTATCCAGAGTAATAATCTTTTAGTATTGTCTATTATAGTGGCTACCTCTTTGTAAATTTGCATATATTTATGAAATTTGACTTAAATAAAATTTGAGCAGCTGAACTTTTTTTAGTAGATCAGCTAAATACACTAAATATCTCACTTTTGCCTTTGCTAAGTGGTAAAAAGAAAAAAAGAATATTTCAAGGTGATGTTTAGCAAAATGCTCTTTTAAAGCAAATATGCAATCAGAAGTTTGGTTAATTTTCTTTGGGATACCGTCCAACATTGGTCGGATTAAGCTTTCATTCTTGAGATATATCTCTTTAATCTGTTATGAAACTAATTCTGTCTTATAATCTCCTCTCTTTCTGCATGCATGTATGCCACCTGTTTCGTCCTTTTTTTTATCCCTTGGTTTACTTCTTTCATGTGGATCTATGGAAGTTCTCACATTTATCTTCTCATATTGCATGGTTGTAACTTTGATATATATATTCTGTATATTTTTTTGGAGTATTGTTGTATCGGGGTGGCACATATAGATGAGAAGATGAGAGAGTCACAATTTCTACATCCATTATGTGGCATAGGAGTTACATCCCGTACGAAAGTTAATAATATACCACTTCTGCGAATAGCTCGGAGTGCTGCGTCTCTTCCGAGACCGGGACCTCTCCCGAGCCATGTCTTTGTCCATGGGAATGGGACACTAAGTTCGCGCGCCTCCCGGAGAACTAGTAGGGGAATGTGCAGAGGGGATCAATTACCCAAAAAAAAAACCCAGTGGGGATTACTGGTGGATAATGTTCTTATGTTTCTGCAACAGCTCGGTATTCCTGTTGCTCGACACACTGTCCTCCTTTGAGTTGCATTTTTGTATCTTCACTGCTTTATGGAAAAATAGGCTATGGTTTTAATGCATGTCAAGTTTCCTGGAACGGTTGCATTTGAAGAGTCTCAAGTGTCCATGGACCTTTTGCTTGTTAATCCGGAGGATGTGCTACTACCTTGTGATGCTTTATTTAAATGTCATCGTGATTAATTATGAATAAACATATTTTACATTTCTTGCAGCTCTCACGTCCTGGATGAAGCAGAAAGATCTCTCCATGATGCCTTGTGTGTGCTTTCTCAGACGGTAAATGACAGCAGAGTGTTGCTTGGAGGTGGGTGGCCTGAGATGGTGATGGCCAAGGAAGTGGATGAACTGGCCAGGAAAACACCAGGGAAGAAGTCCCATGCTATTGAAGCCTTCTCTCGTGCGCTAGTGGCCATTCCAACCATCATTGCTGATAATGCTGGTTTGGACAGTGCTGAATTGGTCTCTCAGCTTCGCGCAGAGCACCATAAAGAAAGCAGCAATGCTGGAATCGATGTCATCACTGGAACTGTAAGTGCCAAAATCATAGTTTTGTAGATTTGACTGATCTATAATATGAATATATGCGGTTTGCTTGTGGCTAGCAAGGATTTTTAGTTCATTATTTGAGATATTTGTGCATGGGAAGCAATGTAGAAGTAGTCAAGTTTCCAGACCAAAAAGCACTGTGTATTCAATGTTTATGTGAACAATCGTCCGCAGAACTTTTCTGACGTATTCTCATACTGTATTAAACAGGTTGGAGATATGGCAGAGCTAGGAATTTCTGAAGCGTTCAAAGTGAAGCAAGCTGTTTTGCTCTCTGCAACTGAGGCTGCTGAGATGATTTTACGCGTCGATGAAATTATTACTTGCGCACCCCGGAGAAGAGAAGGAATGTGATTGCGTAGCCAGTGATTCATCTTCCGAAGATATGATTGCGTTACAATGTACTTGGCAAGTATTAGGGATATCTAATTTGTTGCCCTGATGGCCGAGGTAAGGACCTTTAGCTTTTCTGCACATTTTCTTGTATGCTAAGTGGGTACGATCTCAGTGGTGACTTCTGTAGTTTTGGAGCCTAATTTTGGTAGGAGTTGAGGATCATGTGTTCTGGAATTTTTATGTAGTCCTTCATGTTATGCTGTTTATGTATTATGTATCTTGAGCCTTCACTTTTGTTTCGATTTTAGGTATATTTGGTCGGACGGAAGTAACATTGATGTAACACGAGTAAAAAATTTGCACTTTTGAGATACGTTTACGTATGTATGTATGTGTGCAGTATATGTGTATGTGTGCATCTGAGCATGGGATTGGGTGGAGAGGGGTGTTAAGCGAAACGAACAGTTCGAAAACTGTATGAGTTCAATTTGTGGTTGATTCAAGTTTGTTTGTTAATTTTATATAAACGAGCCAAGTTTGAACACCTAATTAGGTTCGTTTACCATAATGAGCCAAATAGTTCACGAACAATTTGACTCGTTTAAACAGTTATAGTGTTTTTGAGCCGAACTCGAACAAAATTTAAAGTTCGTTACAGTAGACAAGTCGAGCCAAACAGTTCATTTAACTCAGGAGCATTTGGGAAGGGGTATTCATCCTCTTTTCGGTCCACTTTTGGACTTCTATCTGTAATGGTGGCTAAATAGCTGTTTCAAACTTGAACATAACTTTAGAATTCTTGGTTGGTTAGTTGAGGTAAACCGGTTATAATAATATAAAAGGATATTTTCTTGTTAGAAAAAGTGATAATATTTTTAAGACAATTAAATAGAAAATTGGAACAATAGTTTCAGGTATCAGTTGACAGAATTTTTCCAACTCAACTTTACAACTGAAAAGGGAAAATGAAAATAAAAAAAGAAAGCAGAAAGGATCGAATATGAAATGTGGGCTAACTGAATCCATTCCCCCTTGCCCCTCAATTAAAAATGAAAAATGTGGACTAAGTGCATAAGCACTGGAATATCCTTGATCAGGAGAACTTTATTTATTGTTCTCTGCCTGATTTACTAATCATGAATCTTTTCCTCACCTCAAATATATGATAATAGAACGATGGTTGTTAACTTGGTGCATTAATTATGGTCGTGGTGAATTGGGATGCTGCAGCATCAGATTTGATTCGATAAGAGAGGTTTAAAGCAATTGGTAAGTTTGTTTCTCGATGACTATAATGAAAATTGCGTCAAGCTTGTCGATTAACTGTTACTTTACAATATAATAATCGTAGCCAATTTAGTGAGTCATTTTGCTTTTATTCCATCATATTCCAGAGTCAAAGAAGAATGTGTCATTGACTCCATTGGAAATGGAAACGTATTCTCTATTAGACTACTGTATTGAAATATTTATACAAATATTAGTAAAATGTCATACAGAGGTGCACCAGATAAGAGCGTTTCCGGTGTACTAGACTCCTGCGTTTGCGCAAGGTTCGAGGAGGGATCAGTTTGTTTCGCGATCTGATGTATGTAGCTTTACTCCACACTTTGTCCAATAGATTGTTTTCGAGGCTTCACGATCTGATGTACGCGTTTTTACCTTATACTTTGTGCAATATGATGTTTTCACGGCTCGAACCCGTAACTTCAAAGTCACAAAATACCAACCTTAAATTTAACTATAAATTCATATAGTAATTGCTTTCCTGTTTCCATAATATGCTTTATGCTTTCATGCAATAAAAAATAAAATAAATTTTTCACGAGTTAATAAAATGATTCTATTATGTTTATTATTCTATTATATGCGTAAATGATTACTTATCCGTGGGTAATAGGGATTGTATGTTGATTAATAAATAAACCAAGGACTAGCACGTGCATTCATCATACTGAATACATTTGGAAAGAAAGAAAAACTATTATAAAAAATATCATTACACCCTGGAAATCACCTATTAGAATATAGAGAATCTCACTTAGTAGTCAAACGTTTGACCTATTATTCAGTTAACAGCCAAACGTTGATAAAACTCACTTAACAGCCATTCTTTTTGGATAATGGCTCATTTACAGTCATTCAACCGGTTGATGACTAGCTGGTGTCTGTTTCTTTTCAATTTTTTTAATATATGTTTTGATGACCGGCTGGTGCCGGTTGAATGGCTGTAAATGAGCCATTTTTAAAAAAGAATGGATGTTAAATAAGTTTTATCAACGTTTGACTGTTAACTGAGTAATGAGCTTAACATTTGGATACTCACTGAGATTCCCTTATTAGAATATATAATGATCTTGACCCTTCCTTTACTCCAATTTTTTTTTTTAAAAAAGATATTTCTCATGTACTAGGCTCCCGCGTTTGTGTAGGGTCTGGGAGGAGACTGGATCGTTACGCGATCTGATGTACGTAGTCTTACCTTATACTTTATGTAAGATGCTGTTTCTGAAGCTCGAACCTGTGATTTTAAGGTCACAAGCAGCAACCTTACCAATTACTTGAAAGCTTGCTCTCGATTGAAGTTAGGAAATAAACAGAAATTAACTGAATGTAAATGTTTGCTTTACCAGAAATTGAGCAACCATAGACGCAGCTAGTTAATTAAACCCATTATGTGATTAAGGAATTGTTTTAACCTTATCGTGTTAAAAAAGAATCTACATGGTATCATATACTTGGGCAAATTCAGGTTACTTTAGCTCTATATGCATCTTCGAGTCAGAAAATAAATACTATGACGTTCTTTTCGATATGATCATCCAACACACTGTTTGTTGGAGAAATTGAAATGAATCGGAAAAGTTTGGGCAAATGAGTTTGTCAAAAGTTGACAACCATCATATTTTGAGCTTAATTATGATTAATTTTCGTTAATCAAAAACGAAAACTAATAATTTTTAAATTATCTACGTGACAAGTAGATGACTTTAGGCTTTTGAATCACTCGATTCTGATAGCGGGTGAATGAGAAATTAATGCTCAAAGTTGGAGTAAAATTGGAAAGAAATTGGAAAAGTGGTGATGTGGCCTCTTGAAGAATGACCACATCACCACTTAAGTGGAATACCACATTGGCCATTTGAGATGAGAAGGCCACCATATATAATTCTAGTTGGAGCCTTCTTAAATATGCCCTTGGGCATGAGAAGTTTTTGACCGGAGAGAAGACGCAACTCAGGCAAGGTTCACCACATGCACGTCGCCCGTCCGGCCGGCCTGGCTGGTTCTTATCTTTTTGGAGGAATTTTCTTTTACATTTTTCCAGAAAAATAAATCAAGCGATCCAACGTTTGAAATATTTCTGATCATAACTGTTGCAAGATCTAACAGTTGTAGATCGAAGTCTACACGGATTATGATCTAAAGGCTGAGATCGTATCTGGCAGCAGTTTCTTCATCCGACGGTCTACGTTCAAAACCGTCGCAGTTTACGATCTAACGGCTGTGGATAAAAACCGTCAGATCCGACGGTCTACGTTTAAAACCGTCGCGGTTTTTGATCTAATGTTGATCAACGAAAAACGTCTGATCCGACGGCTGCGGTTTAATATGGAGATTAACCGTCTAATCCTTCCCGCCTATAAAAAGGCTCCTTCTCCAGATTTTCTTCCCTGCACCTTCTCTGTTTCTTCTCCTTCTCTTTCGACTTTTGCATACCATCGCTGTGTTGTTACGCTTCCAGTTCGTCGAGAAATCAGAGCATCTCACAGGTTCGCCGAGTTCTTACGTTGCTATGCCGCTTCGTATGATCTGTTAGCCGTTGTATCCTGGGAGACGTTTGATGTTTCTGGTTGGACACTTCGTACCGGAGCAAATCGTCTTAAGGACAGAGTCCTTAGACTCGCCTCGGTTCTGCTTGCAATTCGTCAATTTACACAAACGCACACAGTACAGTGTTTTGACTACAGTTTCTAACACTGTTTACCTTAGAACGGTGTAATTTTATTATAAAAAAAATTACACTTTCATTGTATTAGTTTTACACTAACGACTTGACTGGAGAGGTGAAAGGAAGTATTCTCATTTCGTCTCGTCCAGGCAGTTATTATATTAATATTTAATATTATATGGATGTTATAATAAAATAAGAAAAACCACGTGTTGAAAGTTCTGAAAGTGAAATACGAAGCATGTATTTTAGGAAATGAAAGAAACAGGAAAACAAGTTAGACGTTTGTTGCTTTGAAGATTATAGAGTGTTCCTCAAAAAGAAAAAAAAATTATAGAGTGGATCTATAAACGGGATAGGATTCCTTCACCGCAAGTGGGTGGGTGACACGTGACCGCGCGACACGTGGCAACAAGGGGGGATGGTGAGGTTAGATGCAGGTGACCCTCATCTAGCCTCACCACCCTCCCTTGCTGCCACGTGTCGCGTGGTCGGTGAGAAAAATGGAGGTGATGAGATCACAACCCTCTATAAAGTACATAGTTCTTTTCTTTCTTCTCTTTTTTCTTTTGGCGTGTAATCTACACTCATGCGCTTCAGCTTTCTCCTCTTTTTCTTTGTTAAGTGAGTGAGTTCTCCCTCCACCTGTACCAGAGGCCTGTTAGCCAGGTAGGATGTAAATTGAGGGATGTGCTCTACTAGCAGCCCTATAAGAGAGAGGACACACGAGATTCAGAAGCCCATAAGCAACCCTTGTAATATTTCAACAAAGTATTGCCTCTACACGGGTTTGAACTCGGGACGTCAGGGTTCTTTAGCCCCAATCACCTTGTCACTTACCAGTAGACTATGCCCCTGCGGGCTTTCTCCTCTTTTTCTTAACCTCTGGCAAAGTGGTTGGCGTGTAATCTACACTCACGCGCTTCAGCTTTCTCCTCTTTTTCTTAACCTCTGGCAAAGTGGATCTATTCTTTGACGAGGGATTGTGTTCTTCCCCCGCCTGTACCAGAGACCCCTTAGCCAGGTGAGATATAAATCGAGGGATGTGCTCCACCGGCAGCCCTGCAAAGGGAGAGGACACACGAGACTCAGCCAGCCCAGAGGCAACCCTTGTAATATTTCAACAAGGATTGTCTCCACACGGACTCGAACTCGGAACGTCGGGGTTCTAACCCCAATCACCTTTGCCACTTACCACTGGACTATGCCTCTGGGGCCAAAGTGGATCTATTCTGAACATATATGCATGGGCGTAATATTAGGTCAATCTTTTTTTTTCTTCTGAACATATATGCATGGGTGTAATATATGTATGTATTTGTGTGTATATGTATATATATGTATGTATGTATGTATGTATATATATGTATGTATATATTATGTATGTGTGTGTGTATATAATATGTATATTTGTTAAGCGAACTGAACATATATGCATGGGCGTAATATTAGGTCAATCTTTTTTTTTCTGAACATATATGCATGGGTGTAATATATGTATGTATTTGTGTGTGTGTATATATATATATGTATGTGTATATATATATATAAATGTATATATTATGTATGTGTGTGCGCATATATTATGTATATGTGTTAAGCGAACTGAACAGTTTGATTCATATTTGATTCGAGTTTGTTCGTTAATTTTACTTAAACAAGCCGAATTCGAGCACCTAATTAAGTTCATTTACTAAAACGAGTCAAACTGTTTGCGAACTATTCGACTCGTTTAAATAGTTATAGTGTTATCGAACCAACTCCAACAAAATTTGAAGTTCGTTACTGTAAATGAACCGAGCCAAACAGTTCTTTAACTAGACAAATATGAATTCAAAAGCTTGATATCCGACTCGGCTCGATTCGTTAACACCCTTGGGGGAAATTACTCTGAACTCAAGTTTTGAAATGTATTTTCTTCGCACGGCAAGATTTTGCGTTTCTAAAAAAATACTTCTCTCTTTATACAACATTTCTCATACTTAAAATCGACATAAAAGCGCAAAAGGAGACTTTCTCCATAAACTAATTTCCGGCAATCCAACAGAGTATTTTTTCGATAAAATATTGGATTTGGAACCACCACAACACAACAATGAATAATAAAATTACTATTTTAATAATTACATGGTGGATTCGAGATAGTGATTTATATTGGGAAGAAGTGACTTTTTGATGTATTCACACGTTAGGATCATAGTGTGTATAATAC
>AP025075.1:24219650-24273997 GCA_036186865.1 Eustoma russellianum | reverse complement strand
CCCTCTCCAATTTATATATATATATATATATACACACATATATATACATATATATATCCCACATTGCCTAATTTGAGAAAAAAATGCATGGCTTATATGAGGATGAGGTTCTACCACCCATTGCCTTAAGGTTTTGAGTGGATATGAGCCTTATCTCATATAAGCCCAAGTTTCAACATGGTATCAGAGCCAGTTTAAAATGTGGACTCACCCCTTGCTTGGCCCATGGTTGGCCACTTAATGTTTCCCCTCACCTAAGTCCAGATGTTCATGTCTGGCTTGTGGTTTGTGATTGAAGGCGAGTTGTAAGGCGCGTGTGTATGTCAAGTCACGTTGCCACGTGAGGGCAGGTGTTGAGAATCCCACATTGGCTAATTTGAGAAAAAATGCATGGCTTATATGAGGATGAGGTTCTACCATCCATTGCCTTAAGGTTTTGAGTGGATATAGGCCCCACCTCATGTAAGTCCAAGTTTCAACAAGACTGTAGTTACATCTGGACTTAGGTGAGGAGAAACATTAAGTGGCCAACCATGGGCCAGGCAAGGGGTGAGTCCACATTTTAAACCTGCTCTGATACCATGTTGAAACTTGGGCTTACATGAGGTGAGACCCATATCCACTCAAAACCTTAAGACAATGGGTGGTGGTACCTCATCCTCATATAAGCCATGCATTTTTCTCAAATTAGCCAATGTGGGATTCTCAACACCCGCCCTCACGTGGCAACGTGGCTTGACATACACACGCGCCTTACAACCCACCCTCAATACGATTGAAAGGAAAAAAAATGCTCTGGTGCTGCTATGGCGATTGTGGGTGGCGGCTGTAGTCGCCGCCAATTTCTGATATCCTTAATCGTCGTTGCTATCTCCTTCCTTATCATTGATCCAGCTTTGCTATTTTCATCTTTTCTTCATTGTTTCTTTTCCATCCTGCCGGGATCGTAATGGCTATCGATCAAACTCACCCGGCTGGAAAGATGCCAACTTTTGCTTCACTTTTTCAAACTTCATCCACGCCGGCCATTGCAAACAAAACAATCCATCGATATAAGGGTAGTCCTATGATCGCTTTCTCGGATGAAGAAGTTTCTCTCTTGGCTGAGCCATATATGTTTTCGCTTGTGGGAACTTTTTGGTATGGACGACCACCATTGGCTACTATTCGCGCGGCCATTGATAGAATCGGGTTCAGCAGCACAGTGCGTGTGGGTTTGCTTGATTCAAATCATGTTCTACTGCACTTTACACAAGAGAAAGATTATTTACGATGCTTTGCACGTCAAAGTTGGATGATATTGGGCAAGTATATGAGGGTGACTAAATGGACTCCTGATTACGATCCAAAGATTGATGTTCCCATAGTTCCAGTTTGGATTTCATTGTCGGGCCTTCCGGTGCACTTTCATAATAAGGAGGCTTTATTTCAGATTGGCAGGATGATAGGTACGCCAATGAAATTAGATAATTCCACATCGGAGCGCTTGAGACCATCTGTAGCCAGGTTGTGCGTCGAACTTGATGTATCGCAGGAGCTGCCTGGGCGAGTGTATATCCAGCTTTCCAAAAGATGTCTTCAGCAGACAGTTATTTATGAGGATTTGCCATTATATTGTTCTCGTTGCTCGAGGCTAGGACATAAACTAGATGAATGTGGTGTTGATGATGATCAACGTGTTGCTCCAGTACCAGAAATCCAAACCACGATCACAAAATTACCACCAAAAAACCCAATGGCTCAACGATGGACTCCTAAAAAATATAAGACGCAGGAGCCAGTTCTTGAACCTCAAGATCAGCCAATTGCGCAATTGACTTTTGATGTTGCACATCAGAATCTTCTCTCACCAGATTTGTTAGCGAACTTTTCAGTCACAGAGGCACAAGATATTAATCGGTTGTGAGGTATTGATGATGTTATAGTAAATGACTATCCAATTACTCCACACTGCCTTTTACCGGTGGCTGTTGATGATCAACAAAGTTCTTCATTGGGACTTTCATCAGAGGAGTTATATAAAGTACATATTTCAAATATTGTTCAATCAATAATCATTGATGCCGGCCATAGGGAGACGCAAGTTTTATCAGATTCTCAACCGGTCTTACCAGTGGCTGTATAGCCAGAACTGGATTTTCAAGTCCCGCCGAGAATACTCAGACGTCAAAATAGGGTAATTGATCCTTCATCCCCTCCACTTACTCGATCGCGTGCTGCTCTCTCAAACTCATTTGATGCTTTATCTGAACAATGAAGATACTAATTTGGAATGTTCGAGGCATTCGGACCTCTATATCGCGACTAATTACTCTAACTCGACAATATGCATTCCATGTTCTAGTTGTTATTGAGCCCAAGATAAGGTCAGCGTCATTAACATCCTACCGGCTACAACTTGGATTCTCTCAGGCAATGTCCGTTAATGGAGACAATATTTGGATATTTTGGCGTCATTCACATTTACAATTAGATGAGCAACGGCCAGGGATACAAAATCACTCTCTGAACTTTCGTTGGCTAGCAACTGGAGACTCCTTTTGGTGTACACTAGTGTATGCGATGCATACGGTAGCTGCTAGGAAACCATTGTGGCAAGATTTAATCTCTTTTCAGACAGTTATGGACAAACCATGGATTATTGGAGGAGACTTTAATACTTTTTTATCACTGGATGAACACAACGGCCGTTCTGTCCTTTCGTTGCGAAGCTTGCAAGATTTCAATGACTTTGTTTCCACATGCTCTTTACAATCCATTAGTTTCCAAGGTACGCCATTCACATGGAGTGATGGAAGAGGATTAGGCAGAGTAAGCCGTCGATTGGATAGATATATGTGCACGTCATAATTTTTTGATCTTTTTGGGTCGGTGCAATATCAACATCTTAATCGGACTACATCAGATCATTCACCTATTTTCTTAGAGTGTATGTCTACGTCTCCTTCGATGGATTCAGCTTTTCGATATCTAGATGTGTGGTCCACTCATCAGGACTTTCATCATTTTGTTACACATCATTGGAAATCTTTTCCAACAGTTGGTGGCATAAGAGGTTTTTACAACAAACTGCATCAGCTAAAGCGACAGCTTGTCACATGGAATAAGACTATTTTTGGGAATATTTTTGATGCGGTAGAACAGGCGGAGAAGGAAGTAGCCCGAAGTGAAAGGGCTTATGATTCAACACCTACGGACGCTACTCGAACAGAATATCATTTAGCTATGGCAAATTTAAGGAAGGCACAATCAAAGGCGGTTTTATTTTGGAAGCAAAAGGCCAACATTAAGTGGATGAGTGAAGGAGATGCCAACTCACGTTTTTTCCATCAAACAGTAAAGGAGCGAAGGCGTCGTCAGCATATTCGGCGAATTGTGTGAAGTGACGGACTGTAGCTTGTTACGCAACAAGACATAGAACATGAAGCTGTGAATTATTATAAAACGCTGTTCACAGGGGAACTCACAGCAAATAAGGACTCTATATTACAGTATATATCATGCATGGTGACGTCACAAGAAAATGAGCAGTTGCTTTCTTTCCCAACAATAGAGGAGGTTAAGGGAGCAGTGTGGGATTTAAGTCCAACGAGTGCGGCAGGGCCAGACGGTTTTCTAGGTTCTTTTTATAGGCAGTTCTGACCAGTGATCTCAGAGGATGTTTATAAAGCGGCACAAGAGTTTTTTATTGGAGTGCATCCGCCAGCAGCAATGTCAGTTGCGCTCATTAAGTTGATCCCTAAAGTGCATAATCCGACGTCTTTTTCAGAGTTTAGGCCTATTTGTTTGATTAATTTTATGGCGAAGATCTTCACGCATATAGTGGCTACCAGATTTTCCACAGTCTTACTGAAGCTAATATCGCCTGAGCAGGCGGGTTTTATGAAGGGGCGGGACATTACGGAACAAATCCTATTGGCTCAGGAAATGGTGCATTTACTGGATAAACCGATAAGAGGAGGGCATGTCATCATCAAGTTGGACATGGCGAAAGCGTTTGATCGGGTGAGCTGGTCCTATCTCGGAAATTTATTAACAAAAATGGGATTTCATTCAAGGCTTGTTCGAATACTTATTAATAATCTAGCGTCTACGAGATGTTCTGTTTTAGTTAACGGTAAGCCAGCTGGTTTCTTTCCGGTTTCACGTGGTGTTAAACAAGGTGACCCCCTCTCTCCACTCCTATTCATTTTGTCATCGGAAGGATTTTCAAGAGGCTTGAATGCTCTCATGGATGCGGGTACAATAAGTGGGTTTCAAGCAGGTCGGGTCCCAAGAGTTACACACTTGGGCTTTGCGGATGATCTAGTCACCTTTTTGAATGGAGCAGTACGAAATTTGCAGCGTTTCAGACAACTTTTGGATGACTATCAACGTGCCTCCGGCCAATTAGTTAATCTTCATAAAAGCCACGTCGTTGTTGGAGCAGCGGTAGCTGGTGGCCGAGTATCTACCACTTTAGGTATGAATCTTACGACATTACCTATGAAATACTTGGGTTCATACTTGTATAAAGGCATCAATCGTGCTTCATATTGTACTTCATTGATTGATCATTTTGATGTGAAGTTGAATTCCTGGTCATCCAAGCTACTATCAATGGTTGATCGAGTTATCTTATTGAGACATGTATTGTGTTCTATGACCATTCATATAATAGCAAGCTCAAGATTGCCCAAAAGTGTCATTCATGTCCTAAGCAGGAAAATGGCAAATTTTTTGTGGAATGGACGACATCATTGGAAAGCTTGGGATGGTATTTGTACACCAAAAGAAATGGGAGGGTTAGATATCTGAAATTTATCTCTTTTACAGCAGGCTTATGATTGTAGATTGTGGTGGGTGTATCATCACTTAACATCACTATGGGCGCAGTTTATTCAAAGCAAGTTGGCAGGAGAACGCTAATGCATGCGCAGATTTATGATTCGCCAACATGGAAGCGCATTTTCAGGGTTAATGAGCTCATGCATACAAAATATCCAGGTCACACCAGAAGGGTTTCATTGGCATCCGGATAAGTTGGGTCAGTTTTCGCTTAAATCAGTTTATTGGATTCTTACTGCGGATACTCCATGTCCTTATTCTAAATATATTTGGTGGTCCACCGTGCCTTTGGGAGGGAGGATATTCTTATGGAAATTATGGTACCAAGCATTGCCTATTGCTGATAATCTACGCCGTTGGCAGTCCATATACCCTACTCAATGCGTTTTTTGTAAGAACAATTCTGAGCAAACACACCATATATTTCTAACTTGCAATGCTATCAAGCCACTTTGGCAGGATATATCTATTCTTTTCTCTGGACCAATGCCAACAAGTACAACGGTTCGAACATATTTGATGCGTTGGTGGAGATTGTCTGCATCATCAACAATGTTAGGACAATTGCATGCTGTGGTTCCCTCATTGGTGGTTTGGGTTGTTTGGAAAGAATATGCCCGTATTCGATTTGGAGATGAAAGTTTCTCATATAGGAGATTATTTGAGCGTGTTCGGGATCATGTTTACACTTGGTGTACAGCTACGCAAGGCCGAAAGTTTTCACAGCATTTGCCTACTTTAGTTTCGATCTCCTTCTCACCACCTATACGTCGATGTATGCCGAAGGTTATACGCTGGATTAACCCGCCCTCTGGAAAATTAAAGTTGAATGCCGATGCCACAGTGAAACGGAATTCAGCAGCTGCGGGAGCAATTGTACGCAATCATAGTGGGGAGTTTGTTTCTGCCATATGCTTCTGTTTTCCTGCAGTGATACGTTTGCGTGCGGAACTCATGGCGCTCCTATTCTCTCTTGTTTATTATTTTCGGTCATATGATCAGCTATTTGTTGAAACGGATTGTAGTGTTCTTTTGCAAAACCTATCAATAGCGGAAACTTTCACGGGTTCTTATGTTTGGGAGTTGCAGAGACTTGCTTGTTTCTTGAGATTGAATGCTTCAACAATCCAGTATTGCCCTCGTGAGGCGAATATGGTGGCACATTCATTAGCGTCGCATGGATTGCGCTCTGTGGGAGTTACGGTTTACCGATTTCTTAATGAATTGCCATGCAAGGTTAGAGGAGCTTTAACTTTGGATGCATCTACTCCTCACTTAAGATTCTGAACAACGTCTCCCAATGGGTTGGCAAACGAAAAGAAGGGTTGCCTATGTCTATCTTGGGCATAGGCAACGTTGGTATGATTTTCTGCATCTCTTTTCTTCAGTATTTATCTTCTTCTACTGCGATTATGATATAAATCACACGGTACATTTCTGTTGTTTTTCCGAGGCAAATGGATATCTTAAATGGATCTGGCCAGCACAGCATTCGACTCAACATCCAAATGTGCTGCTTTACGAAATACTCAGAGACGGAAGAACCATTTCTCGAATTCAAAACATACTTGGGACTAGCTTTCTGGACCATTGCATGACGCAGCCATGGGCGACGTGGATTTATAGTTGGCTTTTAAAATTCTTGGTGTTTGTATTGTATCATCTCTCCAATGATATAAATATGTACGCTTTTTCCTTCGCCAATGTTTTATACACAAGGGTGGTTTTACTTGGCAAGGTTTTAATGCGGCATATCATATATGATTGGAGATTGACAATCATCACTGCTTTATACTTTCTTTTTACATACAATATACAATGATGTAATATGGTTTTACCTCCGCCAGAAGTGAGGTTTAAAAAATAGAATGACAACTGTTTCATTCAAAAAATATATATACACGGTTTATATGTGAAATGTATAAGACAATATAGAATAAAGAAGTGAGATATATAAAAAGGAAAAATATACACATAAGGGGTGTGAAATAAATAGCTTTGGACATGTTTATGGATATAAATATGTATAAAATAAAGTATAATAGCAAATATGTTTACCTTATGTATATTCTTATGAAATATGAAAATATGTGTAAATGAATATGAAATCAGGGTTTTTGGCCATTCTAACTAAGTGTAAGATGTTTATTTTAAGGAAATATTAATGGATAAAATGAAGGAAAAAGTTGGCTATTTTTGGATAATGTTGGCTGAGAGTTTGGGATATAGAAATGGGGGTGTATTTTCATGATTTGAGGCATAGATTATGTATATATATATATATATATGGGGTTCTATGACTTGAAGATATGAGAAGATTATAGAGTATAAACATTGTAGAATAGTCAAGTAGCCAATGCATCCATGTTCATCTCATGAAATGTTTTAAAACTTCACCCTTGCGCGTAGAATTATATCGTATAGTCGGATATCCTATGACATATATACAGTATTTATATGGTCATTTGGTGCACCGTCATGACATTGGAACCGGGGTGGTTGATGTCATAGGCATACAGTATTTTATCGATGATTGGAGTGACGTATGATATCAGAACCCAAGGGAGTTGATGTCATGGACATACAATATTTACAGGCCCGAGTGTCACATCTTGTCAAGGATAAGGGATCTCCGGCATATCGAGTTACCGTTAGTGATATGTACGTATGATATAACACCATGTGGATTCATCGAGATTCATAGTTGTACGTATGACTATATGGGAGATTATTCCGATGACGATATCATTTGCATGCAAGGTAAAGCGCTATAGCCATCATATGAAAAATGTCATGTTTATGAAAAGGTTATGTTTTGACATAATCTTCTCTACCAAATTTTCACTGTGATTTTCCACAAAATTTTTTTACTCTCATCATATCTTTCTATTGTAATGAAAATACAACACAATAAAAAGTGGAGAGGAAATAATACGTTAATATACCTGTATGCACGTTCAATCTCCTCCACATATTTGTTCACCAAAAAAAAAAAATACTCTCAGCATATTTCTCTTTAATTGTCTACTAATTCTACTTTCATGAGCGTACAATTGCATGCTTATGAAAGCAATGCATAGAAATTCATGTGTTTCTTCATATGTAATTGCTTTTTTTTTTTTTACTTTATTGAGAACTTTTATTTAATTTGAAATGATATTGTTGGATTTGATAGTTCGACTTACGTGCTTTTTTATTGTATATTCTAATACAACAACATTTCCAGGTTTCCATATGGGTTTTTGTATATTCTAATGTATGAGCTAAATTTCTCAGAAGTTGAATGGAACGTAGCAACAGAGATCCATCCCGGAATTATTGAGTCGTTTTATTATTGTGTTTTTAATTAAGTTCTCGTTCTTATAGCTGTTATACACATTGTCCTTAAATAATAGAGTTAATTACACCTGGTATTTAATCTTTTCTACAAAGTTTTAAGCAGCATCCGTATTTTCATCGAATGCTCTGGACAACTTTACTTATTGGTGAAATTATCACCTGACATCCGAATTACCTGCTGATTTACCGTTGACTGTTCAAATCGATTGTTGACCTGACTTAACCCCACATTTAACCCGACGTGAACTACGGTTTAGGATCACTAAAATAATAAAGTCAAAAAAATAGAGAAGAAGAGCGTTCTTGCTGCCCGATGTCTCCAACTTTCTTTGTTGGCAGTAGTATTTTAGCTGCTCCTTTTCGCAGCGCCTAATATTCAACCCCAGCAACATAAGTTCATCTCCAACCATGCACCAAAACACCCATTTGTTGTATAAAAACACCTCTAACTATGCACCAAATGTTGCACCAAATAGGTGAAAATGAATAGTGTTACACCAAATAGGTGCAACAGTATTCATTGCACCAAAATACTATTCATCCGCCACATCACTATTTTAATTACCTTACAAAATTTTAATTTCGTTAATTTCGTTATAAGAATTTTAATTTCGTTAATCTCGTTATGAGAAAAAAGAATTTCGTTATAAGAATTTTAATTTCGTTAATTTCGTTATAAGAAAAAATTATATAACAAAAATCTGGAATGAATATTTACGTTAAATTTACATAAAGTTAAATTTGTGTTAAATTATTTATAATAATGAATTAAAAATAGAATGATAGAAGAATCTTTGAGGAATATTTTTATTTGGTGCTAGATTTGGTGTTTGTGGTTGGAGTACTTTTTATAAGTGATTTGGTGTAAAATTTGGTGTTTTGGGTTGGAGATAGCGTAAACAACCAATTAATTTTCCTCAAATCTTTGCTTATAAACGGCCTTGGTATTCACGAAAACACCATTTCCAACAGCTCCGAAATCGGTGAGATTGAATACGAGAGGTCGCAGCTTGGGAATGGGCCGAGTAGGATACAGAGACCAGCGGCGGTAGATTAACATGCGATCGACTGTAGAAGAAGAATCCGAGGGTCCAGATTAGAGCGAGTAGAGTTGGACAAGAGGAAAGGAAGGAGGGTAGCATACGTTTTTGAATCATTCTACTGCGGTTTTCATACCGGATTGAATCTGGCATTGCTGCGGGCGGAGAGATCCAGTGGGAAGTATAGCAATATTACCTTGGAAATTGGGAAAATATAGCAAGTTAGAAAGATTCAGTGGCAAAGTGGACACTGCGATTGCTGTTGTTTTGGTCTGCAAAGAGGCGAAGCTTGTTCAGTGACAACAATGATAAACCATAATTAAATCGTCTGTTAGTCAGTCAATGGTTTAACTCTAGCAGCTCAGCACTCGAAGTACTACAATTCAGCAGTACATCGCCCAAGCATGGCTGTTCAGCTTCGGCTGCACCTCAGCGGGGCATCATGACGCCCTTATAGCATCGAAGAATATGCCAAGGTTTGCACCTCGGCAACAACTTCAGTTTATGTCCCGCTACGACACTTCATACCACTTCAGCTGGGTAAGGCTAAGTCATGCACTTCGGCAAGCCTTAGTCATGCACTTCGGCAAGGGTTGATCCTGCACTTCGGCAAAGTTCAGTTGTGCACTTCGGTAAAGGAACCCAGCACGATATTACTTCGTGGGACCCTCAAACAGAGGTGCAGTTTAAATATAATGACTACAGCTGGGTATTCTTCCTGAACACGCCAAGGTCACAACAGCCGGCCTACTAGTTACATCAACTAGGCCGGCCTATTAGTCATATCAGTCAGACTACTGATCACATCAGCAGACCTACAGCGACTTAGGTTTTCTGACCCCAAGCAAACGTCCTATCCACACTCCACTATCAGGAGATAAAGACGGGAAAAAGATCTATAAAAGCAGGCCAACCAAGACAAAGAAGAGGATCCGAATCCGGAATTCAAACAATCATACTCTAAAGCGAGCTCATACCATTTGCTCCTCGGCTCATACTGTGAGAAACTCTTAACTCATCTCTTAAATTATAATCTCAGTGAGATATGGCCCAAACTGACTTGAGCGTCGGAGGGTTTTTCTCGGGGTCAACCCCCCGGGACCTCTGACCTGTGCTTTCTTGTGCAGGATATTTGGCGCTATTTCAGCTACAAACTTTCAATCCCAGTAACAACTCTTCAAGTTAACTGACGGCGCTAATTTGAGGTCATCTAGACCCTTAGTGAAGATCCAGCTTTATCATTTGGCGCTAGAAGGAGGGCCTCTTAGTCCCTTAACCCAGAAAACAACTACTCAAAGCTCTTCTAACGATTACTCAGAGCTTTTCTAATTACTTTAGGAAGCTATTGAGAGAAAGATAAGTAAAAAAGATGGTCAAGGGTCCAAGCAACCTACGACATCCAGGAGGAGCCAAAGGTCTTCTCAGCGACAAACTGATCAATGCTCTACGGAGCAGGGAGAATCCTCAACTCCCACCATTGCCTTCACATATGAAGAGCACATGTGAGCCATTCGCTATGTGGCTCAAAACCCAGAGGTCTTCCAAACTGTAGTGAGGGAGATGAAAGGGAAGGCCTCTGCAGCAAAGTCTAGTGGGTATCTTTCTAGTGAATCTCACCCACTGGAACTCATGGAGTATTCTCCCACTCGGCCTGGCTATTACCCAGGCATCAGGTTGAATTTATGGCCGAGGCGAGACGGCCAGAACAAAAGTCTAGCCACCAGAGTTTAAAGTGTACTCAGAAAGCCTCCTTGTCATTTAAACATGGCAGAAAAGTTGACAATAAAGGCAAAGCACCGTTGCAGGAAAGGTGCTCTGTCAAGATTCGGTTAGGAGGCCGAGGAAAGGAAATGAACTCTCTGCTGGCTTCAAAAGCCCATATTCTTTCCTATATGAGGAGAAAATCTCTGGCAAAAGAACCCCAGCCCCTGGCTGGACCAGTCCACAAAAGAAACCATCGACTATACTGTCTTTATCATCATGATATTGGTCATGATACAGAAGATTGTAGACAGCTCGGACAAGAGATTGGGCGTCTTATTGAGTTGGGTCACCTGCAACGTTTTTATAATCCGAGGTCTAGGCTCCACAACATGCTAGACTTTGGTAAACCCCCTCCAGATGAGAGTTGTAAACCTGGGTCTCATCAAGGTTTTCTAAGTGATGAGGACTCAGATCTTGATGAAAGGGGGTTACGGGTTCCTGAGCATATAAGGCTGACATAACAACAACAGTCCTTGATTCAATCGAATCATGATTTATTTCTTCTTGTGCTCATCCGGTACTTTCTGGCCCAGCCTTATATTATCAATGGATCAATTTCTTATATCCAGATGAGTATTCTTATTTGGCCTTCAGCCAAGAAAGTTAAGTCACCATATGGTGCATGGAGCAATAATTTATGCATATCTATCATCCACAACGAAAGTGTGGGCATACCCCAGCAGGCCTGGGAGGTTGAGCAGGTCTCAACAATATCTTTTACCCCAGCAGGTCTGGGAGGTTGAGCAGGTCTCAACAGGATGGGACAGGTTTCTCGATATTTTTACCCCAGCAGGTCTGGGAGGTTGAACAGGTCTCAACAGGATGGGACAGGTTTCCCGATATTCTTACCCCAGCAGGTCTGGGAGGTTGAGCAGGTCTCAACAATATCTTTTACCCCAGCAGGTCTGGGAGGTTGAGCAGGTCTCAACAATATCTTTTACCCCAACAGGTCTGGGAGGTTGAGCATGTCTCAACAGGATGGGACAGGTTTCCCGATATTCTTACCCCAGCAGGTCTGGGAGGTTGAGCATGTCTCAACAGGATGGGACAGGTTTCCCGATATTCTTACTCCAGCAGGTTTGGGAGGTTGAGCAGGTCTCAACAGGATGAGACAAGTTTCCCGATATTCTTACCCTAGCAGGTCTGGGAGGTTGAGCAGGTCTCAACAATATCTTTTACCCGAGCAGGTCTGGGAGGTTGAGCAGGTCTCAACAGGATGGGACAGGTTTTCCGATATTCTTACCCCAGCAGGTTTGGGAGGTTGAGCAGGTCTCAACAATATCTTTTACCCCAGCAGGTCTGGGAGGTTGAGCAGGTCTCAATAATATCTTTTACCCCAACAGGTCTGGGAGGTTGAGCAGGTCTCAACAATATCTTTTATCTCAGCAGGTATGAGAGGTTGAGCAGGTCTCAACAGCGGGATAAGTTCCCTATATCTTCACCTCAGCAGGACTGAGAGGTTGAGCAGGTCTCAACAATATCTTTTACCTCAGCAGGTCTGAGAGGTTGAGCAGGTCTCAACAGCGGGATAAGTTCCCTATATCTTCACCTCAGCAGGACTGAGAGGTTGAGCAGGTCTCAACAGCGGGATAAGTTCCCTATATTTTCACCTCAGCAGGACTGAGAGGTTGAGCAAGTCTCAACAGTGAGACAAGTTTACCTATATTCTAACTCAGCAAAGCTGAAAGGATTGATAAAAAAGGGATAAAGGTTTTCCCACCTCTCAAAATTCATTAAGGCACAGCAGAGCTGAAGAGCCAAGTATAAAGGCTGAAGCTTAGCACTTCGGTGAAGAACCGGCGTACAAAAGATACTCTTTTGATAAAGCTGAAGGCAAATACTTGCATAAAGCAAGTGAAGCTTTTGATAAAGCTGAAGACAAATACTTGCATAAAGCAAGTGAAGCTTTTGATAAAGCTGATGACAAATACTTGCAAACTATTAAGCAAGTCGAAGACAAATATTTGCAGACAAAGCAAATAAAACTTCACATGCTGAAGACAAACAGTTCAAGAAGCTGAAAGAAGACGAAGAGCAAAAGTTGGAAAAAATGGATTTTCATTAAAATCTATTACAACTACAAAAAACATTACAAGAGAAGAAAAATCCTAGACTGCTGCCCCTCCTCCTGGCCTGTTTCTCTGAGGTCAATGCCTTCTTAGAATTATTCAAGGAGCTTTTCAAACACAACTTCGGCCTCAGAATTAAGGAGATAAACAAGCTCAGGATGCTCCTTATCGAGTCTACAAGTTGCACTACCATCTTCAAGACATGGTAGCAGTGAAATAAACTCCGGCAAAGTTGGTCAACCACTTAAAAATGCAAGGCTTAGCATAAATAAAGCTCAGTCAAGGACTATGTTGGATTTGATTGGTGAGGAACATCAAATAGATGCCAGTGCAACAAATCAAGAATATTCAAGCACTGCAATTCCAACATATATAAACTTGGAAAATGATTTCAACCATCCTTCGGAGGGTGATTTTTTGAAACCTAAATTCTGCAGTAAAGTCTTGCCCTGCCATGATAATGCTTTCTGTGTCATCATAGATCGGGATGCTTGTTTTGCGGAAAGTGAAAAGAGGGCTGATTTATTCAACTATCCATGTTTGAAGTGCAGCAAAATGAACCCTTTGCTGGTAAGGGATGTGTGGAAGGAGAACCCCTATCAAGAGATGACAGGGGTACTAAGGCGGAGGATAAGGCAGCAACCGAAGAAGGTCCGCCAGTAAGGCGTAACCTCCTTGAAGGACGGTTGTCCCCATCGAAATCAGATTTTTCGTAGAGGGATTGAACCTCACGGTCACCCTCCAGATCCTCTGGGTAAGAAGGAGCATACATGTTTTGAGAATTCGAAGAAGAAGGGGTTGCAATAATGGAAGACCTGAGTAAGTTGAGGGAATCGTTCCAATATATAAGTGAGAGAAAACGAAAGGTAGCACCTTTTCGTTTGAAATACGAAGAGGCAAAGGTTCACGCATTTTCCTCCCTTGGGGAATGAAACCGCTGAAAAAGTAATGATAAGGCGTCGGAGTTAGCGCTTACATTAAAAGCAGGAATTACTGCGCAAGTAAAAGGATAACCGCGCAATTAATGAAGATCTGTCACGTCACAACAAGATTTGTCCGCCTTCGCTGTTCAGCTCAGCCACACAAAATCTGGAGGCAAATGATAAACCATAATTAAATTGTCTGTTAGTCAACAACAGTCAACGGTTTAGCTCTAGCAGCTCATCACTCGAAGTACTACAATTCAGCAGTACATCGCCCAAGCATGGCTGTTCAGCCTCGGCTGCACCTCAGCGGGGCATCATGACGCCCTTATAACATCGAAGAATATGCCAAGGTTTGCACCTCGGCACCAACTTCAGTTTATGTCCCAGTATGGCACTTCAGACCACTTCAGCTGGGTAAGGCTAAGTCATGCACTTCGGCAAGGGTTGATCCTGCACTTCGGTAAAGGAACCCAGCACGATATTACTTCGTGGGACCCTCAAACAGAGGTGCAGTTCAAATATAATGACTACAGCTGGGTATTCTTCCTGAACACGCCAAGGTCACAACAGCCGGCCTACTAGTTACATCAACCAGGCCGGCCTATTAGTCACATCAGTCAGACTACTGATCACATCAGCAGACCTACGGCGCCTTAGGTTTTCTGCTCCAAGCAAACGTCCTATCCACACTCCACTATCAAAGATAAAGATGGGGAAAAGGTCTATAAAAGCAGGCCAACCAAGACAAAGAAGAGGATCCGAATCCGGAGTTCAAACATTCATACTCTAAAGCGAGCTCAGACCCTTTGCTCATCGGCTCATACTGTGAGAAACTCTTAACTCACCTCTTAAATTATAATCTCAGTGAGATATGGCCCAAACTGACTTAAGCGTCAGAGGGTTTTTCCGGGGTCAACCCCCCGGGACCTCTGACCTGTGCTTTCTTGTGCACGATATTTGGCGCTATTCCATCTACAAACTTTCAATCCCAGTTAACAACTCTTCAAGTTAACTGACGGAGCTAATTTGAGGTCATCTAGACCCTTGGTGAAGATCCGGCTTCATCAAACACCATTATCGAAACAAAAAAAATCTAGGGTTATAGCAGCAGGGAAGAAGGAATTTTGCAAAATAGGCAGAAAGGAATGGGAATCAAGAAAGACTGCCGCATGGTTGGACCCGAGCAATTTAGGTATTAAGGTTATTTTGGAGGGAATGAATCACTTGGAAGTAATAGAGGGAAGATGGAATTAACCATGGTTGGGCAATTTTATCAGCTATCCGTTGAAACCATAAAAAATAAAAGAAATAAATATAAAAACCGCCTATAGGCGGTTAATTCCCGGTATCCGGATGTCAGGTGGCAATTTCAACAATAAGTAAGGTTGTCCAGATAATTAGATGAAAGTACGGATACTATTTAAAACTTTGTAGAAAAGATTGGATACTGATGAAGCCGGATCTTCACCAAGGATCAGAGATGATCCAAAATAACGTCGTTAAGCTTGTATGAACTTGATAATTTGAATAACTTCCTTGATGACCTGCACAGGGAAGCAAAGATTAGAGGTCCCGGAGGTGTGACCTCGGATAAAACCCTCCGACGCTCAAGACAGTTTGGACCATTCTCACTGAGATATGTTTATGTTTGAAGAGTTAAAAAGATCTCACAATTTTTGGGTAGGGAGATTTCTATGAATTAGCTCTTACCGGGGAGAAAATGTTTTCGGATCCTCTTTCTTTGTGTTCACTGTCTTGCTTTTATTGTTCTCCTCCGTCCTCTGACTTTGACAGGAGAAGGGACGTTTTCTTGTGCAGAGGGGCTATGGCATTATAGGTCTGCTGGTGGAACTAGTAGGTCTGCTGATGGTACCAGTAACTCTGCTGATAGGACCTTGACGTGTGTAGGTTGAAGAGTCTGATGTGTACCCCTTCTTTATACTGTACATCTGCCAGGTGGTTCTATACTTAATGAAGTTGAGTTGCGCTGGACCCCTGGCAAGGGTTTGCCGAGGTGCAAAGATGGATCTGAAGTCCTGCTTTGATCTGGCTGAAGTGATTAGAAGTACACCCCCTTTTAGGTAGAAACTGAGGCTAGAGCCCGGGGCCGAGGTGAAATCCTTAGTGTATTACTTATTGTTCCCAATAAGAAGTGGATGCTTTGGTAAAGTAATGCCTTGCTGAGCTGAAGTGTAGTATGACTGAGCGGACGTGCATTTCTGCCGAGCTACATGAGTTGGTCGTCCTAAACATGGATTTGTCGTTGACTCTTTGTTGACTAACAGATGAATATTTTTGGCTTATCACTTTGCCCCCAGACTAGTGTGTCCGAGCTCACCAGCGAGGGCGAAAAAATCTATTCTGATAAGTCAGTGACGTGTCCATCATTAATTGGGCCGTTATCCTCATAATTGGGCCATTATCACCACATTTAATGTCAGCGCCAATTCCAACGTATTTCATAATTGCTTTTCCGGCGGTTGAGGAAATCGAAGAGGGGAGAAAAATAGGAACCGTCGCCCCTTTTTGAATTTCAACTGAAAAGTTGCAACTTTCAGTTTTCCGTCTATAAAAGGTATATCTTACCCTCATTATTTCTTCTTCTTTTTCACCTTCCTCGTCAGTGCTGCTCTTATCTTCTCTTCTGCTCTTCATTTCCAGTCAAGCCTTCTTCCAACCCGATTCCAGCGAGTCTTCTTCCTCAGCCCTCAGAAACTCTGTAAGCTCTGCTCTTCTCTTCATTTCCATGGTTTTTACTGTCTTTTCTTCTTCAGACTCCCAGAATAGGTCAGACTTTTCTTACCCTACTGATCTTGAGGGTAACGATGAGGTTCAATCTCACTTCTCTGAGAAGTTAGATTCCAGTGAGGACAACCGTCCTTTGAGGAGGTTGCACCGCACTGGTGAATCCTCCATGGTCGCCCTGGAACACATGGTGTCGTTGACGTCTATTGACAGAGATTCCCCATCTCCGGCGGTGCAAAGCTCAGTGTGCACTTTAAAATCTGCTGATCTTTCCCGCTTATGTAAGTTGTATAGTGTTGATAAGAGTACTTTTCTTCCTATTCTTCCTCTTCCTCATCAAACTGCTTATGATCCACCAGTAGGGTATGAATAAATTTATGAGGAATACTTCAAATCTGGTTTCAGCCTTCCCATTCCAGCACCTTTATTTTGTATTCTGGATTTTTATAACCTTAGGCTACCCCAAATCATGCCCAACGGCTTAAAGGTAGTCCTTAGTTATTTGCTCTACCTAAGAGCTGTTGGGGAGGAATTTGACCTCCCTGTTTTTAGGGAGATGTTTGTGTGCAAGCACAAAGATAGCCGGTTTTACTTTAGTAGGAGGTATCCTAATAAAGAAATTAACCATGCCCATCAACATCCCTACCTTCAGTAAGAATTGGAAAGGTCGTTTCTTTTTCATAAAGAATATAGGGTTACCCGAGAGAAACTATTGGAAGTCTGGCAACGCAGATAACACGAGGCCAAGCGATAAATTTTGCAATGAAGCCTCCAGATTGTTGAACCTGCCAATGGCCATTGATTGGAAAAAGGTGGACATGTCGATTATAAGAGCTGCCGACCTGGACCACTTGTGGCCAAAACACAACTTTCGGACCCTCAGCTCAGCAGCTTTGAAAATAGTTCTGGGTATGTGGCGGATTTTTTGGATATCTCTAATTTTTCTGATGTCTTTCAAGTGTTTTGATCAGTTTGCTGTTGAATTTTGCAGGAGCAATGGTATCTGACGCAGTAGCCAAACTGAAGAAGATGTCTCCCAAGAAGATGAAGAGGACTGAGGAAAGGCATTCTTCCTCTGATCAAGTTCAGGCAAGGTCCTCCTCTGAAGTGTCGTCCTTGCCGCTTGAAGTTGCACCTCAGGCTGATGCTGCTTCATCTAGAGCTGGTCTTCCAGACCCGCCTATTGAAATTGATCAAGGTATACTCTTTACTGTCCTCTTTAAAGTTATAGATAACTTTATTTTCTTTTGACCAATACCTACTAACTTTTGGTATGTTGCAGTTGATCCTTCCACTGCTTCCACTCAGGCTGAAACACAGCTTCAGCCAATGAATCTTGAAGCTCCTTCTTTTGTGGCAGAGGCTGAAATTCCCCTGCCCCTGCCATAAACAAATCCAATCCCAACTCCAGCTGAAGCCCCCGAAGTATCAGAGTCCAGATCAGCTGGCTCAAATGCTGAAGAGCTTGCTCAGCAAAAAGATCTGGGAAAGAGCCCACAAATTGGAGGGGAATCCTCTCATGGGCATCGGCGTTTGAAAAAATCACTGGAATATTATTCTGATGAAACGGCCCTGAATCCGAAGCTGGCAAGGCAGTTCAATGAACTCTCCATTCTGCCTAGAGACTTTAACCATTATAATGACATGAACTGGGACATGTCCTGCCAACTGTATATGACTAACATGGCTATGGTAAGCCTTTTAAATCTTCTCTGTTTTTCAAAGCTTATATGCTTAGGGCTTTGTTTGATTGCTTGTTATGAATATTGCAGTATCGAGCCCAAGAATACAACATGTTCAGGAAGACTGAAGAACTGTGGAAGATGGTAGTTCAACTGACTGAAAAGAATACAGTTCTGCAACGAGCAAATGAAAAATGGGCTGAGAAGGCCAAACCAACGAAGACAAGGCTGGCAGAACTTGAAGCAGTGTTGGATAGTCTGAGGCCAGAAGTGTCTTCCCTTTCTGAAGAAAATTCCAAAATTCGTGAAGAAAAGGAATAGTCTGACACTAAGCTGGCCACTGCCAACTCGCAAGTGGATGAGCTAAAAAAGGTGGTGGCCAATATTGATCTGGTGTCCACCAAGACTCAAGCTGAACTAGACTTCTACCAGAAGGAGCTTGTCACTTGTGAGCAGGAGCTGTCCAATTGCAAAAAGCAAGTTGAGGATGAGCAGAAGAGTAAAGCTGAACTGACTCAGCAGCTTGAAGAAGAGCGAAGAAGTAAAGCTGAACTGGCTTAGCAATTTGAACTTCAGGCTGAAAACATAAAGGCAAAAGCAGTTGTTGAGTTCAGGAAGTTAGATTACTTTGCCGATAATCTTCTCAAGCTTCAGAGCTCGGTGATGGTAATGGGGCAGACTTATGCCATTGACAGCTGCTCAGAGGTCTGTCCAGCCTTGGACAAGGAGCATCCTCAAATTGCCAAACTCCACAATCCTGAAGCTGAACAAATCTTTGAGACCCAACTAGAGCTGTTCAAGAATGGAGCTGATATCAGAGACTTGTCAGCAGATGAAGATTAGAATAGGATTTTCCACCTTGTGCATTTTCAGTAGTTGCAATAGTTATATTTTTCTAAATGAAAATGTCACCTTTTTTTACTTGTGCTCTTCAGCTTGCCTTGTTTTTATTTCCAAAATTCTTGCAAGTATTTGACTTCGACTTTCACCCTTGGCTCTGTAAAGGGTCTGAAACATCATTCTTTATAATGTAAGTTTTTGACCTCAGCTTTGCCAAAGGTTTTTGTAGAACAAGTTTGGCTCTGCCAAGCACTTGACCTCAGCACTGCCAAGGGTTTTATAGAACAAGTTTGGCTCTGCCAAGCACTTGACCTCAGCACTGCCAAGGGTTTTCTACAACAAGTTTGGCTCTGCCAAGCACTTGACCTCAGCACTGCCAAGGGTTTTATAGAACAAGTTTGGCTCTGCCAAGCACTTGGCCTCACCACTGCCAAGGGTTTTATAGAACAAGTTTGGCTCTGTCAAGCACTTGACCTCAGCACTGCCAAGGATTTTATAGAACAAGTTTGGCTCTGCCAAGCACTTTACCTCAGCACTGCTAAGGGTTTTATAGAACAAGTTTAGCCAAGCCGAGCCGGGCAAAAATCTGAATAAGATTGATCCTCAAATAATATAAGGCCGAGCTGAGACGGGCCAGAGATTTGTATAGAATTAATGGGGAATATTTTTGCCCTATTAGCCGAGTTAAAGATCTTCATATTCTATTATCTGGGCAAACATGTCACTGAACAGAAGAATTTACCGAGCTGAACCAGTTGAAGAACTTGATTAAAATGATAGGAATTTAAGTCCCCCTTATCGATAAAAAGCACTGCTTAATATATGGACAACTCTTTTGCAAATAGCAAATTCATAATAAACATTGAACATCAATGTATTTAAAGTACATATATTTACATGAGGATTTTGGGTACACGCTAGAAAGGTGAAACATAATTCTTTTGTGGGCTTATGCTTTTAGGTCAGCCGTATACTTTCGGAGACCTGCAATCTCTGCCCATCCGAATCTGAATCATCATCTCTTGGCGACCTGTGCTTATGTCCAGGTCGGCAACTTTCATCCTGAGGAAGCTGACCAAAGTTCAACCAATTGTGCACTCGACCTCGGATTGTAGAACCGTTGTAAATGGCCGAGCTCAATCAGACGCCCAATTTCCTAGGCGAGCTGCCTACAGTCCTCTGTATCATGCCCGATATCATGATGATAGAGGCAGTACAGTTGATGAATCCTTTTTTGGATAGGTCCTGTAAGGGGCTGAGGATCTCTTGCTAGATTCTTCTTCCTCATGTAGGAGAGAAAATGAGCTTTTGATGCCAGTAGAGAGTTTCTTTGCTTTCCTCGGTCTCCTAACCGAATTTGGGTAGAGCGCCTTTCTTGTGGTGAAGCTCTGCCTTTGTTGTCAACTTTTCTACCACGCCTAAGTGGAAACAACGCTTTTTGTGCGCATTTCAAATGATAACCCAGAGTCGTTACTGGCTCGGATTGTCATACCCCGTACATTTTAGTCCGGCTTTTGATGACTAGAAAACAACTAAATTTGTAGTTGCAAGAAATGTATAGGTCCTGAAGTTTAATTAAATAAAACATAAGGGGGAAAACAGACACAAAGGGGAAATTGAGAGGAACTTGGGCAAGTACCAAGGTTTGCCAACTTCTTATGGGAAGTTATACAACCATTGTATAACCCCCCATTATCAACCGTTGGTTAACACACCAAAAGAGGAGAAAAGAAACGCCTGGAGAAGAGGAAAAGAGAGAGAGAAGAGAAAGAGAGAAAGGAAGAAGACCAATCTAGGTGCAACCTCTACTGAAATTCTGCAGTAAATCCGTAAGCTAACTAGAAACAAAGGCAAGTAATCTTTCTATACGCTTTACGTAAATTTTGATACTTTAGGCCCTATGTTCTTACAAAGAGAAAACTTGAATCACACATTAGTAATCTTGTTTTGTCTATCTTAAATGCTTTATTATATGTAAGTTTTGTTGCTAGTTGCGTAAAATCTTGTTCTTTGGGCCATATTTCTAAAAATAGTTGCGTGGTGCTTTGTTGTTTGTCAAGCATGCCCATGAAAGTGTATTCTTGATGTGTTTCTTGTCTTGTTCTATTCTTGTGTTGATTGTCTACACTTAGACGTTTGAGAGTAAGTGCAGGGAATTGAAGGATTAGTGATGGCATGGTTGTAGACTGGTTGCGTCGGGAATGTTGATGATATCTTTTGAAGGTTGAGAATGATTGAAGGTTAAGAGTGGATATTGTTAGACATAACTAAGCATCAATTCATGATTAGATGTGTGTTAAGTATGATGAATCTAGATGGTAAGATGGATCTTGAGAGGTTTAACATGAAAGGGTTGAAGGAGGAAGATGATGGGAGGAAGTTACTGCAGAAAAACTGCAGTTTAGCATCGTCAGAACACTTCGAACGCCCACATTAGGCGCTTCAAGTCACATTAGGCGCCTAATGTAGCGTTCAATGTGTCCTGAAGCTTTCTCGTACAGAAAAACTGTAGTTTAGAACCGTCAGAACACTTCGAACACCTACATTAGGCGCTCTATGTCACATTAGGCGCCTAATGTAGCGTTCAATGTGTCCTGAATCATACCCGAACACTTCGAACACCTACATTAGGCGCTCTATGTCACATTAGGCGCCTAATGTAGCGTTCAATGTCACATTAGGCGCTTCATGTAGGCGTTCAATGTCTACGGAACATCCCCGAACACTTCGAACGCCTAGTATAGGCGCTCTATGTCATTTTAGGCGCCTCATGTGGCGTTCCAAGTATACTGGAAGTCTTTTTAACCCTTTAGGCGCCCTATTTATGTGTAGTAACTTTATACACTTCTTCTGAACATAAAATGCAAAGATATTTGAGGTGCAATTGAGGTGTAGATGGTAAGTTTGATCAAGTAAGAATAAGATTGAATCCTGAGTGAATTAGTAAGACGAACGGACTTGGAAAGATACGAACATAGAGTGTTTGAGGTGCAAGACCATATACTTGATATGTAAGAAGTATGTGTGTGTGTTACATGTTTGATACGAAGTTACATGTGCATCCTGCATCATGACATGGGCACTTGCATTTGATTTGAGATTTGCTTTGTAAAAGAACATGTGTTTACAAGAAAGGTGTAAAGTTTTCGAAAGACAAAATGGCTGCTGGTTGATCGCAGGGTATAAAGGTCACGCCTGCGAAAGCAGGGTATAAAAGCGTGATCTGTGAATCAACAGCAGGGTATAAAGTATTTTATGGGGCCGTGGACCTATCAGCACGGAAAATAAAGTATTTTATGGGGCCGTGGACCTATCAGCACAGATATATGATATATGTAATGGGACCGTGGACCTTTCAGCACGAGGTATAAAGTTATATGTTATGGGACCGTGGACCTTTCAGCACGGGGTATAAAGTTCTGTTTGCTGTGGACTGATCACCCACAGGGTATAAAGTTCTGTTACGCGAAGAACATGATATGTAAAGTGATGAAATGTTTTGTGAAATGACATGCATGACATGTTTATGAAAGAAGACATATGCATGGGTGTTGTGTGTGACTTTACAGAAGTACATGCATCATGATACACGAAGCATAAGACTTGATATGCAAGAAACGTGGTTAGTTTATGACTTGCTTATGTTATACGTTGTTTTAATACATGCTTGTTCTCGTACCTGTGTACCATATATGTGCTTTATCTGTTTTGAGAAATTCTTATTGAGATGCTATTTGTTAACCCGAGCACCTATATTTTGGGCAATGATTTATACACTAGTGACTCGTCGTGTGTGATTCCGTAAGGTGTATAGACGGGTTACTTGCTGGCGATAATTTCGCTAAGAACAGTTCTCTATTCCTTTTCAGGTGAGCCTGAATATGAGTTGATATTTATCGAGGACGATGGCGAGTGGGCTCAGTGGGAAGACGGACATGGGGATAGATAGATGCTGGATTATTTTCTTGAGATTGGAAACTCAATGTTATTATGTTGTTCTGACATTTGTGTTAGCTAGAAGACCAAACACTTTTTTATTCCGCTGCATTTTTTGGTTTTAATGACGATGAAGTTTTAAATTTATCAACGTTTCCGCTGATTTATCGTACGTCATAGATGATGAATGCTTGATCCGCTTTGACGCTTCGTAGTTCTCATAGTAGACTACGGCAGGTGCACTGGTTCCGATGACGGTATTGTGCCGGGGCGCTACAGGTGGTATCAGAGCCTAGGCTTCAGATCTATCTCGGAAACTTAGGTTCATGATCTTTTAGACACCTAAGCTATGATTCTCCCTTAAGTTTGAATCTTAGACATAAGTATTGATTAATCTTGTGGTTAAGTATGATATGGGTTGGGTGTGTGCGAGCGCGTTTTTCATCTAATGCCGTATTAATAGTTGGATTACATACCTCACCCCCTTCATACGCGTTCAAGCTTTCAGTAACCCCTTGTATTTACTGAATGCTAATGCAATGTTGACCTTTTCAGAGAAATATGCCTCCAAGAAGAGATAACACAGGCAACTCTGGCAATGGACAAGAGAACCAGCCACCACAAGTTGTTTTAGCCCAGGTGCTCACTGATGCATTGACGGTGATTGCACAAGGGTATGTGCAACAGCATCAGCCTCCGCCTCCACCACCATCACAGCATAACATCAGGTTCTTTTATGGAGAGATGAGGAAGATGAGGGTGCCGGAGTTCGGTGGATGTACTGACCCTGAGGAGGCTCAGCACTGGTTGGCTGAGGTAGAGAAATGCTTTAGGCTAGTGCAAGTACCGAATGAGATAAAGGTTGAGGTGGCCACGCCCCTTCTAAGTGGCAAGGTTGGCGAATGGTGGGACGGAACGGTGTTGAGAATGACCCCACTAATCTCCTGGACTCATTTTTGTGATGTTTTCCTGAAGTACTATGTACCGGAGACTGCGATATTGGACAGGATAAGAGCGTTTGACAGATTGGAGCAAGGAAGGATGAGGGTGTCGGAGTATGCAGATCGTTTTCATGCTTTGGGTAAGTTTGCCCTGCGATCATGTCTGATAATCGTCTTAAGATGACGAAGTTTGAGAGGGGTTTGGACTCGAGGATACAATCGGCGATAGTGAATGCGGGAATGAAAACTTATGAGGATATGCTAGATGCATGTTTCCGTGTTGAGAGTGATTTCCGCCGAGTAGCGGCAAGAGCAGCTAGCGCAGGAGGGTCTGATAGAGGCAAAAGGCCAAGAGAGGATGTGAGAGTGGGAGGAAGACCCGGACGTTAGGTCAAGATTCCAAAAAGAGGTCCGGTTGGAAATTTTCAGAGACCTCCACCCCGGAATCCGGTGGCCCAGCAGGCTATAGGAGTATGCCCACACTGCAACAGGAACCACGTCGGAGAGTGTAGGAAAGTGGCTGGAGAATGCTTCCGATGCGGTCAAGTGGGCCATATGATTAGAGACTGTCCGGAGATGAAGAAGAATAATCCTGGAGAGGCAGCTCAGCAGCCCAGAGTGAAGCCTCGAGCAAATGCCCGGGTACATCTCATGACGGATACAGATGTGCAGGAGGCTACCGATGTAGTAGCAGGTACCATTTGAATTAAGTTTAAATCCTTAATGAATTAAGTGTTTATGTGCTTAACTTTTGGTGTGTAAAACTTTATATGGCCTTAGGTGCGGTTTTAGTAAATAAGATGTTTGCTAATGTACTTTTCGATAGCGGCGCAAGTCACTCCTTTGTAGCGAAGAGATTCACTAAGCACCTTGGTAGTTTGCCTGAATGGTTAGAGACTCTGTATCGTGTTCAAGCGGCCGGAGATCAGGTCATGGTTTCGTATCAGCAGTATCGAGATTGCGAGTTAGAGTTTGAAGGCCAAACGTTCTCCGCCACACTGATCCCTATTCAGATATACGATTTTGATGTTATATTGGGAATGGACTGGATGACCAAGCATCATGCCAATATTGATTGTCGATTGAAACAAGTGACAATCAAGAACGCTAAAATGGAAGAGGTAACGTTTCAAGGGGAACCGCAACGAAAGAAAGTTCCTAAGAAGATGTATGTGTCGGTTGCACAAGCGTGCAAAGCCTTAAGGAAAGGTGCTGAGGGATTCCTAGTGTATGCAATGGATGTTACTCGGGAGGTACCGTCCCTAGAGCAAATTCCAGTGGTCAATGAATTTCCTGATGTGTTTCCGGAAGATTTACCAGGAGTACCACCCCCGAGGGAAGTTGAGTTCGAGATCAACTTGATCCTAGGAACATAACCTATTTCTAAAGCTCCTTATAGAATGGCTCTGGCAGAATTGAGAGAGTTGAAGGAACAACTGCAGGAGTTATTGGACAAGAAGTTTATCCGCCCTAGTGTATCGCCCTGGGGAGCACCTGTTTTGTTTGCAATGAAGAAAGATGGTAGCATGAGGCTTTGTATCGATTATAGAGAGTTGAATAAAGTTACCATCAAGAATAAGTATCCCCTTCCACGAATCGAGGATTTATTTGATCAGCTCAAAGGTGCCAAGATCTTCTCTAAAATTGATCTCCGCTCAGGGTATCATCAGTTGCGAGTGAAGGCCGAAGACATCGCGAAGACAGCCTTCCGCACAAGATATGGCCACTATGAGTTTTTGGTGATGCCGTTTGGATTAACAAATGCCCCTGCAGCTTTTATGGATCTTATGAATACTGTTTTTCGGGAACAGTTAGACAAGTTTGTAGTGGTATTCATAGATGACATTCTGGTGTATTCTCCTGACGAGCAAACTCACACTGAGCATTTGAGAACCGTTCTAGGTATTTTGAGGCAGAAACAACTATATGCTAAGTTTAGCAAGTGTGAGTTTTGGTTAAGAAGTGTGGCTTTTCTGGGTCACGTGATATCGGAGGAGGGGATTGCTGTGGATTCAAAGAAGGTAGAAGCCATAACTGAATGGCCTAGACCTACCAACGTCACCGAAGTGCGAAGTTTCTTGGGTCTAGAGGGTTATTACAAAAAATTTGTTGAGGGATTCTCAAGGATTGCCGTACCTCTCAGTCGCCTTACTCAAAAGAAGTCCAAGTTCGAGTGGACGGCGGAATGCGAGCAAAGTTTCACGGAGCTTAAGAAGAGACTAACGACAGCTCCAGTATTGGCTCAACCCTCCGGAACTGATGGGTTTGTGATTTATAGTGATGCGTCCAAGAACGGTTTAGGTTATGTCTTAATGCAAAACGAACGAGTCATCGCATATGCCTCAAGACAGCTAAAGCCTTATGAACAAAACTATCCCACACATGATCTTAAACTTGCCGCGGTTGTGTTCGCCTTAAAGATCTGGCGGCATTATTTGTATGGAGAGAAGTGCGCGGTATTCACGGATCATAAGAGTTTAAAGTATTTGTTCTCACAAAAGGAATTAAATATGAGGCAGCGGAGGTGGTTGGAGTTGCTAAAAGACTATGACTTGACAATCCATTACCACCCAGGAAAGGCTAATAAAGTGGCAGATGCGTTAAGTAGGAAGTCCAGCCATGCGCGACAATCACCATTGGAAAGAGAGATGGAGGAGTTCGGTTTAGATTTGATTGACTCCACAGTGAACGTTTTGACAACCTTGACTATCACGCCAAGTTTGGTTGATCGGATAAAGGAGGCTCAGAAGAATGATAAGACTCTCAATGAAATAATGGAAAGGGTGAAACATAGTCAAGTTGAAGGATTTCGGACCAAAGAGGATGGGGGCTTATGGTTTAGAGAAAGATTATGTGTACCCGATTTTGACGAACTTAGGAGGGAAGTGTTGCAAGAAGCTCACAACTCAAGGCTATCCATACACCCTGGTAGCACCAAGATGTATAGAGATCTCAAGCAATATTATTGGTGGTCCGGAATGAAACGACATGTCGCTGAATTTATTGAGAGGTGTTTGGTTTGTCAATAGGTCAAGGTGGAACACCAAAGGCCTGGGGGATTGTTGATGCCGTTGGAAATTCCGGAGTAGAAATGGGAACATGTCACGATGGATTTCGTAGCGGGATTACCAAAGACCAGAAGTGGATGTGACATGATTTGGGTCATCGTGGATCGTTTAACAAAGTCTGCACATTTCCTACCCGTTTCAAGTGAAGCACCTCTTGACAAGCTAGTGAATGTATATATGGAGAATATTGTTAGCTTGCATGGTGTCCCGGTAAGTATAGTGTCCGACCGAGATTCACGGTTCACCTCTAAGTTTTGGACAGCATTTCAGAAAGCCATGGGTACAGAGTTAAGGTTGAGTATGGCGTATCATCCCCAAACTGATGGACAGTCCAAGCGGACTATTCAAACCTTGGAAGATATGCTAAGAGCTTGCGTGTTGGATTTTAAAGGGAGTTGGGATGGAATGGTAAAGCTGATGGAGTTTTCTTATAACAATAGTTACCACAGCGCGATTGACATGGCTCCTTTTGAAGCTTTGTATGGAAGGAAATGTAGATCTCCGGTTTATTGGGACGAAGTAGGCGTGAGGACCATCACCGGACCTGAGCTATTGGAGAAGACACTAGAGAAGGTGAAAGTCATTCGGGAAAGACTCAAGACGGCTCAGGATCGCAATAAGAGTTGGGCAGATTCCAAACGACGACCATTGGCATTTGATGTGGGTGAAAAAGTTTATTTGAGAGTATCACCCACGAAGGGCGTTATGAGGTTTGGAGTCAAAGGCAAGCTAAGTCCTCACTTTATTGGTCCCTATGAAATACTGGAGAAAGTGGGAGCCTTGGCATATAGGTCAGCGTTACCTCCCATGTTAGCGCAAGTTCACAATGTCTTTCACGTGTCACAACTAAGGAAGTACGTGACGGATCCAAGTCATATACTTGAAGCTCAACCTTTGGAACTTAAGGACGATGTCACATACGAAGAGACACCCGTGAAAATTGTGGACCGAAAGGATCAAGTGTTGAGGAAGCGAGTGATCCCTTATGTAAAGGTCCAATGGAGCAACCATACGGAACGTGAAGCCACTTGGGAACTCGAAGAACAAATGCGGGAGAAGTATCCTCAACTCTTCAGCTAAGGTACGTAAGTTTTGAGGACGAAACTTATTGTAAGGGGGGTGGAATGTCATACCCCGTACATTTTAGTCCGGCTTTTGATGACTAGAAAACAACTAAATTTGTAGTTGCAAGAAATGTATAGGTCCTGAAGTTTAATTAAATAAAACATAAGGGGGAAAATAGACACAAAGGGGAAATTGAGGGGAACTTGGGCAAATACCAAGGTTTGCCAACTTCTTATGGTAAGTTATACAACCAATGTATAACCCCCCATTATCAACCGTTGGTTAGCACACCAAAAGGGGAGAAAAGAAACGCCTGGAGAAGAGGAAAAGAGAGAGAGAAGAGAAAGAGAGAAAGGAAGAAGGCCAATCTAGGTGCAACCTCTACCGAAATTCAGCAGTAAATCCATAAGCTAACTAGAAACAAAGGCAAGTAATCTTTCTATACGCTTTACGTAAATTTTGATACTTTAGACCCTATGTTCTTACAAAGAGAAAACTTGAATCACACATTAGTAATCTTGTCTTGTCTATCTTAAATGCTTTATTATATGTAAGTTTTGTTGCTAGTTGCGTAACGTCTTGTTCTTTGGGCCATATTTCTAAAAATAGTTGTGTGGTGCTTTGTTGTTTGTCAAGCATGCCCATGAAAGTGTATTCTTGATATGTTTCTTGTCTTGTTCTATTCTTGTGTTGATTGTCTACACTTAGACGTTTGAGAGTAAGTGCAGGGAATTGAAGGATTAGTGATGGCATGGTTGTAGACTGGTTGCGTCGGGAATGTTGATGATATCTTTTGAAGGTTGAGAATGATTGAAGGTTAAGAGTGGATATTGTTAGACATAACTAAGCATCAATTCATGATTAGATGTGTGTTAAGTATGATGAATCTAGATGGTAAGATGGATCTTGAGAGGTTTAACATGAAAGGGTTGAAGGAGGAAGATGATGGGAGGAAGTTACTGCAGAAAAACTGCAGTTTAGCATCGTCAGAACACTTCGAACGCCCACATTAGACGCTTCAAGTCACATTAGGCGCCTAATGTAGCATTCAATGTGTCCTGAAGCTTTCTCGTACAGAAAAACTGTAGTTTAGAACCGTCAGAACACTTCGAACACCTACATTAGGCGCTCTATGTCACATTAGGCGCCTAATGTAGCGTTCAATGTGTCCTGAATCATACCCGAACACTTCGAACACCTACATTAGGTGCTCTATGTCACATTAGGCGCCTAATGTAGCGTTCAATGTCACATTAGGCGCTTCATGTAGGCGTTCAATGTCTACGGAACATCCCCGAACACTTCGAACGCCTAGTATAGGCGCTCTATGTCATTTTAGGCGCCTCATGTGGCGTTCCAAGTATACTGGAAGTCTTTTTAACCATTTAGGCGCCCTATGTATGTGTAGTAACTTTATACACTTCTTCTGAACATAAAATGCAAAGATATTTGAGGTGCAATTGAGGTGTAGATGGTAAGTTTGATCAAGTAAGAATAAGATTGAATCCTGAGTGAATTAGTAAGACAAACGGACTTGGAAAGATACGAACATAGAGTGTTTGAGGTGCAAGACCATATACTTGATATGTAAGAAGTATGTGTGTGTGTTACATGTTTGATACGAAGTTACATGTGCATCCTGCATCATGACATGGGCACTTGCATTTGATTTGAGATTTGCTTTGTAAAAGAACATGTGTTTACAAGAAAGGTGTAAAGTTTTCGAAAGACAAAATGGCTGCTGGTTGATCGCAGGGTATAAAGGTCACGCCTGCGAAAGCAGGGTATAAAAGCGTGATCTGTGAATCAACAGCAGGGTATAAAGTATTTTATGGGGCCGTGGACCTATCAACACGGAAAATAAAGTATTTTATGGGGCCGTGGACCTATCAGCACGGATATATGATATATGTAATGGGGCCGTGGACCTTTCAGCACGAGGTATAAAGTTATATGTTATGGGGCCGTGGACCTTTCAGCACGGGGTATAAAGTTCTGTTTGCTGTGGACTGATCACCCACAGGGTATAAAGTTCTGCTACGCGAGAATATGATATGTAAAGTGATGAAATGTTTTGTGAAATGACATGCATGACATGTTTATGAAAGAAGACATATGCATGGGTGTTGTGTGTGACTTTAAAGAAGTACATGCATCATGATACACGAAGCATAAGACTTGATATGCAAGAAACGTGGTTAGTTTATGACTTGCTTATGTGATACGTTGTTTTAATACATGCTTGTTCTCGTACCCGTGTACCATATACGTGCTTTATCTGTTTTGAGAAATTCTTATTGAGATGCTATTTGTTAACCCGAGCACCTATATTTTGGGCAATGATTTATACACTGGTGACTCATCGTGTGTGATTCCGTAAGGTGTATAGACGGGTTACTTGCTGGCGATGATTTCGCTAAGAACAGTTCTCTATTCCTTTTCAGGTGAGCCTGAATATGAGTTGATATTTATCGAGGACGATGGCGAGTGGGCTCAGTGGAAAGACGGACATGGGGATAGATAGATGCTGGATTATTTTCTTGAGATTGGAAACTCAATGTTATTATGTTGTTCTGACATTTGTGTTAGCTAGAAGACCAAACACTTTTTTATTCCGCTGTATTTTCTGGTTTTAATGACGATGAAGTTTTAAATTTATCAACGTTTCCGCTGATTTATCGTACGTCATAGATGATGAATGCTTGATCCGCTTTGACGCTTCGTAGTTCTCATAGTAGACTATGGCAGGTGCACTGGTTCCGATGACGGTATCGGGCCGGGGCGCTACACGGATGCAAAGTGCTGATGGCTAGACCTTTGTCCTGAACGTCTAGCCTCGGTCATGGATCCACTCTGAATATCAGGATAATACTCTAGGCGGGTTGGAGAGTATCCCTGAAATTCCTTTTGCGGAGGAGAATCGCTGGGATGGAACCCACTGGGTCCTGCCATGGGGGCTTTTCCCTTCATCTCTTTCACCACAGCCTGGAATACATTAGGATTTTGGGCCACATAACGGATGGCCCGCATATGCTTATCATAGGTGAAGGCAGCAGAGGAAGAAGAAGATTCTGCTAGTTCCGGGGAACACTGTTTAGTTTGTAGACGAGGAGATCTTCGATGTCTCCTGGGGGTCATAGGTCGCTTGGACCCTTTTATTTTTATCCATTCTTCCAACAATGGTTTTGTAGGTTAGTTGCCCTGAAAACCCTTAGAAGACTTTTTAAGGAATACGGAGGTAAGACCCTCCTTCTAGCACCAAATGATGAAGCCAGATCTCCAGCAAGGATCAGAGATGATCCAAAATAATGTCGTTAAGCTTGTATGAACTTGATAATTTGAATAACTTTCTTGATGACCTGCACAGGAAAGCAAAGATTAGAGGTCCCGGGGGTGTGACCCCGGGTGAAACCCTCCGACGCTCAAGTCAGTTTGGGTCATTCTCACTTAGATATGTTTATGTTTGAAGAGTTAAGAAGATCTCACAATTTTTGGGTAGGGAGATTTCTGTGAATTAGTTCTTGCCGAGGAGAAAATGTTTTCGGATCCTCTTTCTTTGTGTTCAATGTCTTGCTTTTATTGTTCTCCTCCGTCCTCTGCCTCTGACGGCAGAGGGGACGTTTTCTTGTGCAGAGGGGCTATGGCATTATAGGTCTGCTGGTGGAACTAGTAGGTCTGCTGATGGGACCAGTAGGTCTGCTGATAGGACCTTGACGTGTGTAGGTTGAAGAGTCTGATGTTTACCCCTTCTTTATACTGTACATCTGCCAGGTGGTTCCATACTTAATGAAGCTGAGTTGCGCTGGACCCCTGGCAAGGGTTTGCCGAGGTGCAAAGATGGATCTGAAGTCCTGCTTTGATCTGGCTGAAGTGATTAGAAGTACACCCCCTTTTAGGTAGAAACTGAGGCTAGAGCCCGGGGCCGAGGTGAAATCCTTAGTGTATTACTTATTGTTCCCAATAAGAAGTGGATGCTTTGGTAAAGCAATGCCTTACTGAGCTGAAGTGTAGTATGACTGAGCGGACGTGCATTTCTGCCGAGCTACATGAGTTGGTCGTCCTAAACATGGATTTGTCGTTGACTCTTTGTTGACTAACACATGAATATTTTTGGCTTATCACTTTGCCCCCAGACTAGTGTGTCCGAGCTCACCAGCGAGGGCGAAAAATGTTATTTTAATATCGAAAATTGCTTTCAAATGTTTAGCGAGGACTAAGAATATTGGTGATTTATTTATGGGTCGTTGAACAATTCAATCTTAACGACACAGAAATTTTAATTACAACGCTTATAGTTATTTTAATATCGTTTCTTTACTAATACAATATTACACTATATTCTTATTATTGTGTCATCTATACATGTACATATAGATTCCGGTGTTACACTGAAAACAAAATCTCTATCCATTAAAATAGATTATTGTTTGTAGGTCTCTCTTAGACTCAGAGGTAGCCTTTATATATTGATTATGGCTTGTAGAAATTTTGAACTACAAAATCGATCGTCTCTTTAATGTAACTGATACTTCTTTCTCTCTCTAATGGGAGTTTCGTTCTCCGGAGAATTTTATGTATGGAAATCTTTTCCGGTGAAGATTAAGTGAATTCCCAGTTATAGAGTCAGATCCAGACAACCACTTTTTGGTGGAAGCCTCTCTATGGCTTCAATGTCTTTTAAGGAAGGGAGGGAAAAGGTTTGGAAGTTTAAGGATTGGAGCCTTTCTACTCTTATCATTGAAGAAGCAAGAAGACTCTTGTTGAATCGTCTATCATGAAGGATTGGATTGACCCACTTTGTTTCTTGTGGATTATTTTCTGTGTTTGTGTAAGGTTTTCGGAGTCTAGCGACCTCTTAGGTTAGACGATGACTTACGCACCTCCAAGTAGCATTGTGGATGATGCAAATCAAGAGTCCAACGAACTCCTATGTTGGGTGAGGACTTACGCAGTGACCCACACAAGATTAGGATGGCAATCCCAGACACGGCACGAAAACATGACCCGAACCAGACACGTTTCTCTCGGGTATGGGTATAGCCTTGGCGGGTTTTGTGTACAAATCGGGTAAGACTGAAACTTACCCGCTAAGAACGGGTAGTGTCCAGGTACACCCGCGGGTTACCTATTTATACCCACTATACACGATTTTTTTAAAATATGTCTTAACTATAAATTATAAATTATTAAAGTAAATATTATAAAATAAAAAGACATCCCTAAAACTCAAAAATATAATCCTATTAAGTATAAAGATAAAATTGTGGATGTCCAAGATGACCATATATGTGTCCAATGTGTTGGGAACATTAAAGGGTACTACCCTATTTATTTCATTTACCCTCAAAATGTCCTATAAATAGAACATGATGTTGTAATGTGAGACACACTTGAAAATCAATAGAAAACATCTTCTACATTCTCTTCTCTTGTCTACTTTATATTGCATAATTTGATATTTGATTTTATAACACGTTATCAGCACGAATTTCTCCAAAGAGACCAAAAACAAGTAGTCAAGAAAAGTATTAGAGAAAGAAGAGAAAGAGGGATAATACTCTTAAAATTTCGTAGGTGCTGACAGCTTTGCGCAGGTCCGGGAAAACTACATTTTCCAAGTCATCCACCGTTGGATCATCACCAAATTTTGACAGATTATTCTTAACACATAAAGACCTATGGAAAATATCACAAAACTGGAGTTTGCTGCCCTTGATATTTCCGGAAGAAATTATATGGCTTGGGTCTTTGATGCCGAAATCCATTTGACCTCGATGAATCTTGGGCATACTATAAAAGAAGGAGGTGATGCAAGCGAACAAGATAAGGTAAAGGCAATGATATTCATACGCCATCACCTCCATGACTGGCTGACAACCAAATATCTTGGGGTCAAAGACCCATATGAATTATGGAAAAATTTGGAGGAACGATATGATCATCAAAAGAGTGTGATCCTCCCAAAGGCTAGATATAACTGGTTGCACCTGAGGCTGCAAGATTATAAGTCTGTAAACGAATATAATTCTGCAATGTTCTCCATAGTATCACAATTGAGGCTGTGTGGTGACAAAGTAACTGATACGGATATGTTAGAGAAAATATTCACAACTTTCCATGCCTCGAATATGCTCCTGCAACAACAATATCGAGAAAGAAAGTTTGAAAAATATTCTCAACTGATATGATGTCTGCTTGTTGCTGAACAAAACAATGAACTCTTAATAAAAAACCACAACACTCACCCGACTGGATCACAGCCATTCCCAGAAGCGAATGCAAGTCACCATAGCCATAATCGTGGTCGTGATCGAGGTCGTGGTCGAGGTAAAGGTCGTGGTCGTGGTAAAAATTTTGCACCATACCACCTGAAGTGGGGCAATAAGAAAAAGCCACAAGAAAATTCAAAAAGTATGAAAATTGGTGCACCAGCTAAGAACCACGAAGACACTTGTTATCGATGTGGAGCTCAAGGGCATTGGTCTCGCACTTGCCGCACTCCAAAGCATTTGGTTGAACTTTATCAAGCATCACAGAAGGATAACGGCAAGGGAAAACAAGTTCATTTTGCAAACTTTGGTAACATTGCAAATGATGGTCAAATGGATTCGAATGATTTTACTCATTTTGATATTGAAGATTTTCTTATAGAGCCAAACGTGGATGGCCATGGGGTCCAGTTTGTGAATGCAAATAATCAAGAATGATTGAGAAACATGTTTCGATGAATTTCATGTTTTAAATATTGCTATAAATAAACTATGTCCTTATGTGCTAGCATGTACTTTTATAAACATTTGCATTACTATATTTGCTTAATAAAATTCTTTAGAATTGTTCTGCTTATTTTTCTTGTATAAGTTCGTTTTAGTTGACGTATAAAGAGTTTTTCATCAAGCAACAAAATTCACTATTTTTAACTTGATTATTTCAATAATAAAAATTATTTATGTTATGATAGACATTTATTCAAGATGAATGGTGGTGACATCTATCTGGTTGACAGTGGAACGACACACAATTCTTCGTGATCAAAAATATTTTTCGACGTTACAATTGGCAAAAGCAAATGTTAGTCCAATTTCTGGTACTACAACATTGATTGAAGGCTCCGAAATAGCAACAATCATATTGCCCAATGGTACACATATCTTGGTTACTACGGCATTATTTTCTACCAAGTCGAAAAGAAACTTATTGAGTTTCAAGGATATACGTCTCAATGGTTTTCATCTTGAAACCATGAATGAGGGAAATATGGAATTTTTATGCATTACTTACAGTGATTCAGGCCAGAAGCTTGTTAAAGAAAAATTCTCAATTTTCTCATATGGATTATATTATGCGACTATACATCCAGTAGAATCTCATATTTTGATGAACCAGAAGTTCAATGATCCAAAGTTATTTATGTTATGGCATGATTGACTTGGTCATCCGGGTTCGGTAATGATGCGTCGAATTGTACACAACTCACATAGACACCATTTAAAGAACCAGAAGATTCTTTTACCTCGTGATTGTGTGTGTGTCGCTTGTTCACGAGGGAAGCTAATCAAGAGACCATCCCCAATGAAGATTCATTTTGAATCTCCTACATTTTTCCAAAGAATACAAGGGGATATTTGTGGACCTATTGATCCCCCTTGTGGACCATTTCGTTATTTTATGGTCTTATTGGATGCTTCATCCAGATGGTCTCATGTGAGTTTGCTCTTCAGAAGAACCGTAGTTTTTGCCAAGCTTCTTGCTCAGATTATACGCTTAAGAGCACAATTTCTAGATTATCCAATTAAGTTTATTCGTCTTGATAATGCCGGTGAATTTACTTCTCAAGCTTTTAATGATTATTGTATGTCGATTGGGATTGAAGTTGAGCATTAAGTGGCACATGTGCACACTCAAAATGGCCTGGCAGAGTCATTTATCAAACGTTTACAACTGATTGCTCGACCTATGCTTTTGAGGTCAAATTTACCCACATCAGCTTGGGGACATGAAATTTTGCATGCATCTGCTTTGGTCCGACTTAGACCTAGTTCGTTTTAACAATACTCGCCACTACAGATGGTATCGGGCCAGCAGCCTGATATTTCCCATTTAAAGATTTTCGGGTGTGCGATTTATGTTTCGATTGCCCCACCACAACGGATAAAACTGGGTCCTCAAAGACGTTTAAGAATATATGTGGGTTTTGATTCTCCTTCTATTGCGAGATATATTGAGCCCCTGACGGGTGATTTATTTAAGGCACGATATGCCGATTGTCATTTTGACGAGAAAGTATTCCCGCCGTTAGGGGGAGAGAAAATACCATTTCCTGAAGAACGGCGTGAAATTACATGGAACGTTCCTTCACTTTCTCATCTTGACCCACGAACAAATCAATGCGAGCAAGAAGTAAAAATGATAATCCATTTACATAATATTGCAAATCAGTTACCTGATGCATTTACAGATAGTAAAAAGGTAGCCAAATCCCACGTCCCGGCGATGAATACGCCTGTTCGACTTGATGCCTTTGAAAGGCAAAATGATGGTATATCAAAAGTAAGTCTAAAACGTGGGCGCCCGGTTGGTGCAAAAGATAAAAATCCTCGAAAAAAAGGGTATAGGTTAATGCTCCAGAAGAGAATACTCCAGCAGAGAAAAGAAGTTCACAACTTGAAAGCGCTATAGAAATCGAAACTGATCAGTCTAAAATTGATAAACAAGTTGCTCCTGAAGAAGCAAGTGAACAAAATTTTGAAGAGATCTCTTTGAATTATGTAACTACAAGAGAAAATTGGGATAGACAAAAGGTTACTATTGATCATATTTTTGCTTATGCGATTGCATGTGAAGTTTTAAATGAGGATCCTGAACCGAGATCCATTAAAGAATGTCGACGCAGAATTGATTGGCCAAAATGGAAAGATGCAATCCAAGCAGAATTGAAATCGTTAGAAAGTCGCAAAGTATTTGGACCTGTCGTCCAAACCCCTGAAGGGATAAAACCTATTGGACATAAATGGGTTTTTGTACGAAAACGCAACGAGAAAAATGAGGTTGTGTGATACAAAGCACGTCTTGTTGCATAAGGTTTTTCACAAAGACCTGGGCTTGATTATGATGAAATATATTCCCCGGTTATTGATGCCATAACATTACGATATCTAATCAGCCTAGCAGTCACTGAAAACCTTGATATGCGGTTAATGGATGTGGTTACCGCATACTTATATGGATCATTAGATAATGATATTTATATGAAAATCCCAGAAGGATTTAAATTGCCCGAAGCATATAATCAAAGGACGCATGGATTATACTCAATCAAATTACAAAGATCCGTGTATGGATTAAAACAATCTGGCATGATGTGGTATAATCACCTTAGTGAGTACCTTGTCAAACATATAAATAATCCAATTTATCCTTGCGTATTTATCAAAAGATCTGATAGTGGATTCTCTATAATTGCGGTATATGTTGATGATCTAAATCTTATTGGAACTCCTGAAGAGCTCTAAAACCGCAAATTATCTTATGAAATAATTTGAAATGAAAGATCTTGGAAAAACCAAATTTTGTCTCGGCCTGCTGATCGAACATTTACATGATGGAATATTTCTTCATCAATCTTCATATACATAGAAGATCTTGAAACAATTTTATATGGATAAAGCTCATCCATTAAGTAGTCCTATGGTGGTCCGATCGTTAGATGTAAAGAAAGATCCATTTCGACCACCGGAGGAAAATGAAGAATTATTAGGTCCAGAAGTACCGTATCTTAGTGCTATTGGTGCTCTTATGTATCTTGCCAATTGTTCAAGACCAGATATAGCATTTTCAGTAAATTTATTGGCAAGGTATAGTTCTACACCAACACGAAGGCATTGGAATGGAGTCAAATATATTTTATGCTATCTTTGAGGAACACCAGATATGAGTTTATTCTACTCAAAGAATTCTAAACCACAATTAGTAGGTTATGCTGATGCTGGTTGTTATGCCCCGCACCCCCTTAGAATAATTAAAGGATAAAAGGAAATTAAATGAGATTAATGACAATTAATGCTAATGAATTAAGAATTAAAGTTTAAATTTATTGGTACTTATGGAGAGATTAAATATTAGAATCAATTAGTATTTAATTGAGGATTAAATATCAAATTTTAATCCTTTAAGATAAATGAGATAATAGGATATAATTTAGAAAACTCAATTTTCATTCTTTCCATATTAAAACTGACAGGACGTCAGTTTCACCCTTATCAGGAAAAGAAACCGCCGCCCTCCTTCACTCCCTTAGGCGATTCCTTGGCACCTTGCAACCCTAGGAGAAGAACTTCTTCAGGAATCAATCCGTTCTTCGTTTGTTCTTCGATTCTTCTACGAGTAATCACAGGCAAGTAATCCACTTATAAGTTCTTACGATTTGTGAAAGGAAAGGCCTACGTTTGATATCAAAACTGGATCACCATGTAGTAATTTCTTTTCGTGAATCTATATGTGGTTTGTGTGTTTTGGTTTTTGAGATTTGGCCACTATATGTTGAAAATCAGTTGATGTTGTTGTTGATTTTGTGAAATCCTGCAAATCCCAATCCCTTGAACCCTACTTTGTTGATATTTGCGGGTGAAGGAAAGGGAGAGTGAAAAGATGAGATTTTTTTTGGGTTGTTGGATGAATGATTCGAGTTTTAGGCTTGAATCTTTGATGTGCCTGTGAAAGATGATGTTTGGATGAATTAAGCGTGGATTGATAGGGAGAATAGGCTTGGAATGGTTTGGAAGGAAGTTGTGATCGAATTGGGGGTTATTTCTGCAGTTTCTGCAGAAATCGCAGGATGAAGATTCTGGGAGCGATGACGTCGATCGATCGACGTATAGTAAGTGAGGGGCTGACGTGTTTCAGATGTATGTGGATTGATCGACGTAGGATGAGTGAGAGATCGACGTGTCTCAGATGAACGTCGATCGATCGACGTCGGTTGAGTGACAGATCGACGTCCCTCAGATGGACGTTGATCGATCGACGTCAGGGTATGACGTCCACCTGTTTTGTGGAAAATTAAGGGAAGAAAGAGGGAAGTTAGGGGATCCTTTGGGGTGACCTTAGTGACTTCTTAGGACCTGATTGAGGCTAGTTTAAAGCTTGGTAACACGACTTAGGATGGTGAATCAACGAGGGAGACTTTGTAATGTACTTGAATCGGACTTTAAGGTGTATGATCTAAGGGGTTAAGAATGAACGTTTGAAGCTTCGATAGGGTTCAAATGGAACGTGTGAGAAGAGTTACTTCATTCCTTGTATCCTTAGTGTGAAGCTTATGTGAGGTAGGTTTAAGCTTGTGAAGATACGATGCAAGTGAGAATGTGATTTGAAGTATGTGATTGAAGAACGTGATTGATATGTGAACGTGCATTCTTGCATCATGGTACTTGCATTTGCATTATGATTTGATAAGAGCTGTGCCTCGGCACAGGGTATAAAGTTTGCAAAATGAGCTGTGATGCGTTATAGGGTATAAAGACAAGCTGTAACCATCACAGGGTATAAAGTGAGCTGTAATGTGTCATAGGGTATAAAGACAAGCTGTGGCACATTACATGCTATAAAGTTGAGCTGTGGTGCATCACAGGGTATAAAGACAAGTTTTGGCCCACCACAGGGTATAAAGTTATGTGACCGAACATTGTGACATGCATTGCACTGTTTTTGAAAAGAATTGCATAAGCATTTGTGACTGTGTAGTGTAGTGCATATTTTGTCATGCATCACGTGAGTCGTTACGGTATGATTGAATGGTAACTTGATTGTTATTGAACTGTTGAATGTTTACGAGTTACTGCTCTTATGCTGTTACGCTATTAATCTATGCTCTTGAAAGTATACAAGACATGTGCCCCATCAACCCTTTGATTTAAATATTACTCATGTCTTGCCATGTGTTGATCCCGTATGTCTTATAAGCAGGTTACTTGCTAGCGTTTTCGCTAAGGGTACTACCTTTGTTTTGCAGATAAGCCTAGTTATGACATGATTTTCATAGAAGACGACTGCGAGTGGGCTGAATGGGACGTTTAGAGCTTATCTTAGGATTTGTTTTAGATGTTTCTTATTACCTTAGCTCTCTTTCGTGCATTGAGGATGTAGATGGCCGCGTCCATAACCAATTTTAATTACTTAGGTTTTTGGGAATACAAAGTTAATGGTTTTAGATTTTATTCTATACATGTTTCCGTGCTTATTTCTCTTACGTCATTGATGATGTGTATTCGAGAGATGAGACGTCTTGTAGTCTTCTCAGTAAGCTACGACGGGTGCACCGGTTCGGATCCGCAGTCCGGGTCGGGGCGCTACACTGGTTATCTATCTGACCCTCATAAGGGAAGATCACAAAGTGGATATGTATTTACATGTGGAGGTGCAGCCATTTCATGGAGATCAGTGAAGCAGACATTAACAGCTACCTCTTCCAACCATTCCGAGATTTTGGCATTACATGAAGTAAGTCGTGAATGCAAATGGTTGAGATCGATGATTCAACATATCCAAGAGTCATGTGGATTATCTTCACTAAGAAAGATTCCGACAATCTTATTTGAAGATAATGTTGCATGTATTGCTCAAATTAAGAATGGCTACATCAAAGGAGATCGAACAAAGCATATATCACCAAAATTTTTCTACACTCACGATCTTGAGAAAAATGGTGAAATTGATATCCAGCAGATACAATCAAGTAAAAATTTTGCTAATTTGTTTACCAAATCACTACCAACGGCTACGTTTAAAAAGATGGTCTACAACATTGGAATGCGACAACTCAAAGACCTCATGCCAGAATCAGGGAGAGTGTGATTGTCACAGACACACTATACTCTTTTTCCTTCGTCCAAGTTTTTATCCCACTGGGTTTTTCTTGGCTAGGTTTTAACGAGGCAGTGTATCACACAAACCAATTATATGAATATGTACTCTTTTTTCTTCGTCCAAGTTTTGTCCTACTGGGTTTTCTTGGCAAGGTTTTAACGAGGCATATTCTATAAAATTTGGACATCCAAGGGGAGTATTAAGTGTAAAGATAAAATTGTGGATGTCCAAGATGACCATATATGTGTCCAATGTGTTGGGAACATTAAAGGGTACTACCCTATTTATTTCATTTACCCTCAAAATGTCCTATAAATAGAACATGATGTTGTAATGTGAGACACACTTGAAAATCAATAGAAAACATCTTCTATATTCTCTTCTCTTGTCTACTTCATATTGCATAATTTGATATTTGATTTTATAACAAATCCATGATTCTCAGTTTATCATTTCATTCCTTCTTACCCTCTGCAATTGCCCCCCGTCGCCACTACTCATCATTCTCCATTTATATTCTCTTCACTCACTCCACTCTTCTCAGTTTTCGCTTCTCACTTCTCACTTAAGCGGCAGCCAGCAAGCAAGCGGTCTTGGTTCCATTCCGTCAGAGTTGGTGAAGCCGAAGGATAGACCGAAATTCACTCTAAACAGAAAAGGGCGTTGTAGAAATGGAGACAATTAGAAGTTATGATCTAACGTTTATTCTCTAAAATTTGAACTACTTTCTGTCCGTAGGTCTTCCGTTAGCGATACACCGTCACCGTCACCATCCTCATACTCCTTGCCGGAGATACTCCTATCTCCTCCCTTCTTTTTGTCGCTTAACTTTCCGCATTCTTAGTTATAAGCGTTCACTTGTCTAGAAACATGTGATTTCATTTCATGGTTTATGACATTGTTAATATTAAACCTTTGGTTTTGGACCTATTGTTGTTTCAATGGTACATTGTACAGTAGTCCTTTTAAATACTTAAAACCTGAAAAATACACGAAACCTGAAAATACATGAAAAATACACAAAATGACCCGTACACGACCTGAAATATTTGTGCTTGTCAAGTTTGTGAATATACCATACGACACGGAACCTGGCATGTACATGTTTGGGTATCTGCTTCCGTACGCGCGAAACAAACGTGTAAGGTATGGGTCGGTACTTTGATACCCAAAACCCAAAAAGCACGAAACACGAAACATGAAACACGACCTGTTTGCCACCCTTACACAAGATGTCCCCGCGCAAACCAAGTATTCGCCATAGCATCAGCGAAACAGCCATACTGTGCGTGTCCCTGTAATCGAACTCTTAACTTATTGGAACAAATCTTAACCCGAATAACAACTGAGGTATGCCATGGAAGCATCTTTTCTTCTTTTATTGTTTATCGTACAGTTAATCATAATGTGTTAGATTTCGAGATTAAAAATACCAATTTTACTACTCCATGTTTATTAAGTTTGGAGAATCTCTCTTCTCCATTCTTACCGAATTCGGTAACTTTCTAAATTTATTTTCTTCGTTTTTATTGTTTATTAAGTTAGGCTTCGCCAGTCTACATACATATCTCTAATTCTCAATTTTTATTGAACATACGGGCTGATTGTTGTTGTTAAATATATTATGTAGAACGTAGAGAAAGTCCAATGTTAATTTTCTCAAACTTCAAGAGTCACCATGGAAATGCAGCAAAACAGAGGACTGAAAGTGTAATTAATCACTGATAGCAGGAAAAGATTTCTAGACAGAGAAAAATAAAATTTAAAATGCATAGAGAGAGACAATGGTGGGATTGGAAGAGAAAGAATAGGAGAGAGAAACACATATTTTTTTTTTTATTTTGGAAAAGCCTCCGAAAATTTTTATATTTGGCCGTCTGTTTTTTTCATATCTATTTCTTCCCCGACCGCCTCGATAATTGTCATCCAGTGAGAAAGGAACGAAGCAAAAAGGAATTCTAAAAGGCACTATATATTCAAAAACCCTTTGATTTTTTACTTTTCTTTTCCCTCGATTTTTTTTCTTGTCTTGTTATTTCTGTATTTTATTGTCGGAGTTGCATAGAAAGGATCGGGAATTTCAGCTGGAGATAGGGTAAATTTTGGTGGTGAATTGAGGATATTCGGGTTTGGATGGCACGAAATGTTGGTTGGAAATGATAGTAGCTGAGTGTTGGAGCTGTGAATCTGATCTTGAAGTAAGCGGATTTGAATTTAGGGTTTGGCATTTGGAGGTGGAGCTAAGATTGTATTATGGATGTTGATTCGAGTATGGCAGTGACAGAGGATTCCGATCACGATCAGGCAACGAGTAACGGACCTAGTTCGGAGCAGAACGAGCAATTAGGAAGTCAACAGTCATCTCAGCAGCAAGCTCAGCAGCCTCAGACGCCTCAGCAGGGTGGCGGTGCTACCGGAGGTAGTCCGGTGGTGGGTCCGAGATGTGCGCCTATGTACTCGGTGGTTAGTGCCATTATAGATAAGACTGAGGATGGGCCCGGGCCACGGTGTGGGCATACTCTCACTGCAGTGCCTGCTGTTGGAGAGGAAGGGTCGCCAGGGTATATTGGTCCCAGACTAATTTTGTTCGGTGGTGCTACTTCTCTGGAGGGCAACTCTGCTGCTGCTGGAACTCCTTCATCAGCTGGAAGCGCCGGAATTAGTATGTTTCTTAGTCTTCTTTAAGTTCTTGACTTGCTGCTTTGCGATTGGGAGTTCATTGATGGTTTGTTTTTAGCTGCATTGGGATTCCATATCTGGAATGCATGTATATTTGCTGAAATGAGCCTGGCGGAAGTGCTATTTATTGGAACTTATTTTATCTTTTAGTTGAAATAAACTAAATTCGTTTAGTTTGAGAGATTCAGAGAGCGGCTATGATAACCATAAATGTTGTCATTTCCCTTTGCTGTAAATGATAATCGCCTGTTGGTTATAACTGACTTCAGGATTAGCTGGGGCTACTGCTGATGTGCACTGTTATGACGTATTGACAAATAAATGGTCAAGGTAAATCTTGATTTTATTTATTAATGTTTATGTATCGGTGATTATGTAGTCTAGATAACTTAAAATGCACTGCCATTTCTCTTTATTCAGAATTACTCCCATTGGAGAGCCACCGACACCAAGGGCTGCTCATGTGGCCACTGCTGTTGGGACAATGGTCGTTATCCAGGTGGATAAATAATGTGGCTCGTACTAAAAACTGTGCCACTATTTTCTTGGAGATTCATCCCTTTAGCGATAACATGTGATCTTGTTGCAGGGCGGCATTGGTCCAGCTGGCTTGTCTGCTGAGGATCTTCATGTTCTGGATCTGACGCAACAGAAGCCACGATGGCACAGGTTAGTCATGGAGAAACTATATATATTCATTTTCACGAGAGGGATGAGATGTCCTTGGGGTAAAATGTCTAATGTTATTTATGGTGTGTGTTTAGGTAGTTTGAGTGATTGATTTGATTCTTTATGGTATTATTTCGTGAAACTTAATACATTGAACTCTTTTATTAGGGTGGTGATTCAAGGACCCGGACCTGGCCCAAGGTATGGACATGTCATGGCTTTGGTTGGGCAAAGATATCTCATGGCAATCGGTGGAAATGATGGTTTGGTCTTTTGCATTCTTTCTCATCTTATTGGCAGATTTTTTTTTTTTTTTTTTACTGTGGTATGGGTTTATACGTTTTACGTTTCATAGGAAAGCGACCTTTAGCTGATGTTTGGGCCTTGGACACTGCCGCAAAGCCATATGAATGGAGAAAATTAGAACCTGAAGGTGAAGGGCCACCTCCTTGCATGTAAGCTTCATTTATCTTTTCTGGGCCCTTGTGCATTAATTTAACCTTACTGCATGTTTTTCCTTTTCTTTAGCATTTTAGTTATGCTGACAAATTAACGGGTGAATTTTTTCACTTGTGATTTTGAGAGATGCATCATGCTTTCCAACAACCTTTCACGTTGGCCCGTTTAGAATTTTTTTAGCATAATGTGGTGTTTAAAACTACAACAACACTCAAACCTTTTCCTACTATGTGGTTTTGGCTATGTAGATCAATCATTTCTCTTGTGTTTTTTTATCACAACTTAAATCATACCCTCTTTGTGTCTCTCTTAATATCTAATGCATAATATCCGCCTTTAAAATATATATCTTTCAGAACTATTGTTTCATTTCAATCGTAATTCAGTCATAAGTACCTAAAATTCTCACTTAAATCTTATACGCTCTATATGACATTTTATACATGCTTCAACTGTCTCCGCTGTGTTCTATCATTGACTATATGCTATCCAATTGTCATATAAGTTATATATTTCCTTTTTTGTCTGTCTCCATGTTTTCTTTCGTGTCTTTCTTTCACGTTTAACATGCATCTCAGTCATTGTATTGCACCGTCTAATAGGTCTGTATGAAGCTCTTGCACATGTCTATACCACATTAACCTTGGCTCCTACATCTTTTCATCTATAGGAGCCAACCCAATCTTTCTCCTTATATGTTCATCTTAACATTCTCATTTGTGCCACTTGCATTCTTTGTTCATATTCATAATTGACTGCACGACATTCAGACTCGTACAATAATACGGGTCTTACTGTTGTCCTGTAAAACTTTCCTTTAAACTTTAAAGGTACTTTGCTATCATAAAGAAGATCTGACACACTTCTCCACTTTAATCACCCCGTCTGTACTCTGTAATTCACATCTTGTCAATTTCTCCATCCTTCTATAGTATAGACCCTAAATACCTAAACTCTCACTTAGGTGAATCTCTTGGTCTCCTGATTTTACACAAGGTGCCATGGTCATGTGTTGCTAAAATTAAATTCCATAGTGTGTTTTCTGTCGACTCAATTTGAAGCCATTTTCCTATATTGTCTTCCATCAACATTCCAGTTTAGTATTGACTCCTTTACTAATCTCATCTTTTAATGCAATGTCATCTGCAAATAACATGCTCTACGGAACTCTATCTTGAATATGTCGAGCAAGCTCATCTATAACTAAAGCAAATAAGTATGGACATAATGTAGATACTTCGTGTAAACCTACTGTAATAGGGAACTTTGGGCTTAGTCTTCCAAGAGCCCTTACGTTTGGCATCACGTCCTCATACATGTCTTTAATAATTTCTCGTGGAACTTTATCATGTCTTTTCCAAGTCAATGAAATCCATATGCAAATGTTGCTTTTTCTCTTGATATCTCTTTATTAATCTTCTTAAGAGATGTATAGTTTCCATTGTTGACATTCCTGACAAAATTCAAATTGATTTTTAGATACACTAGTCTGTGTGTGAATTCTTTTCTCAATCACTCGCTCTCAGAGCTTCATTGTGTGGTTTCATTAACTTAATTCATCTATAATTTGACATGAGTGAAGTGAGTGCATAACTTAATTTGGGACTTTGGAATTTAGCTGGCTTTTGCCCTTCTTCTATTTAAAGGCTCAGATTAATGACCCGTTTGACCTATACATATATCTGTTTCATGTGTGGCACTTTAGCATGGATATGAATTGCGGCGTATTGTCCACTTATTTTTTAATATCAAGGGCTTATTGGAAAATTTACGTTATGTACTTAATTGCTCAGTGTGAAATTGGGTTTGAGATCTACACATTAAGGGGGATACGGAATTTGTCTTCCTTAATTATTGAGTTACGACTAAGAAACTGTATTTTGAGCTTCACCTCTTGTCGTCATCTTGCTTTGCTGCAGTGGTTCTGAATAAGATTGTCTTCCTTGGAAATCTTCAGTTATGCTAGATGTGTTTCTGATCAGTACGTTTTCCATGATGTTTTTTTGATAGGTATGCAACCGCAAGTGCAAGATCTGATGGTTTGCTTCTGCTTTGCGGGGGAAGGGACGCAAATAGTGTGGTAAGCGCAACTCTTGATTAGCTCATCTGGTATCCTTCTTTTGCTTAAAGTATTCATCCGCTTGCATGTATTTGTGCCGAGATCACTGATCTATTTTTGTTCCTGAACTCCCGAACTTTTTCTGCTCATTTTTGGCTACTTTTCCTCTGCGTGCAAAATGTCTCTTGTCATTTACTATGATGTTGTCGTTGGGAGTAGTATTCTTTTGCCTGTACAATATGCACGCTTGCTGTTTAGATTGTCTTTTTCAGAATAATTAGTGCTAAAGGACTTATATTAGTTTTATTAAGTCTTATCACGTTTAATCATTTTGCTTTAGATGTATTAACCTTTTAACATAATTGTCCCTATATTGCTGATTGTAGGAAAACTTCCATCCTTTACCTTTTTTAATGTATAGTTTCCATAAAAAAATCAATCGTCTTAAATTTAGTATATGCTGTTGAGTTCTATCTATATCCCTTTTCATCAAAATTGTTGCTTGCAGCCACTTGCAAGTGCGTACGGTCTTGCAAAACATAGAGATGGTCGTTGGGAATGGGCTATTGCTCCTGGAGTGTCTCCATCTCCTAGATATCAGCATGCAGCGGTGAGTTAACTGGACTCTTTCTCCCATGCAATGCTTGTTATGATTATACAGTTATTTATAAGATGAAGAATGCTTGACAACATTCTGTTCTAGGTCTTTGTCAATGCTAGATTGCATGTTTTTGGTGGGTCCCTGGGGGGTGGACGGATGGTTGATGACTCATCGAGTGTGGCAGGTTAGTGTTTCCCTTTTGAATTTACAAAAAAAGGTGTTACCCTTTTGATTTCATTGATTGTTTGTCTCTGGAGGTCTCTCTCTCTCTCTCTCTCTCTCTCTCTCTCTCTCTCTCTCTCTCTCTCTCTCTTACAAGTGAACTTGGATTCTTTTTGGTGTAGTATTGGATACTGCGGCAGGGGTTTGGTGTGACACAAAATCTGTTGTTACTAGTCCTAGGACTGGGCGGTATAGTGCCGATGCTGCGGGTGGAGATGCAGCCGTTGAATTGATTAGACGCTGCAGGCATGCAGCTGCTGCTGTTGGTGACCTGATATTTATTTATGGTGGCCTTCGTGGCGGTACTAAATATATTCTGTGCAAGATTACTTTTTTCCCCTTGTGACACATGTTTTACTTAAATCACCTGATTGGAACTCGGAATCAATATGTTAGTCTTTTTGGTTTTTCCAATTCATCCTTATTTCATACCTTGCTATGGATTGTTGGATCAGGCGACAAGCTGATGTACAATAAACATTGTTTTCCCTGGTATCTTTTGTTTCCAGCTAACATATGAAACTGAGATGCACTTTTCTGGTTGAAGGTGTGTTGCTTGATGACTTGCTTGTTGCTGAAGATCTTGCTGCACTGGAAACAACCGCTGCGGCTTCACAAGCAGCCGCAGCGGCTGCTGCTTCTAATGTACAGGCAGTGAGGTTGACTGGAAGATATGTCGATGATAGAATGAGGCAGACAGTCTCAGAAGCGGCTGCTGATGGCTCTGTTGTGCTGGGAAATCCTGTTGCCCCCCCTGCGAACGGCGATATGTATACTGATATCAGCACCGAAAATGCAGTGCTTCAACCTAGGTAAGAAATTGATGAAGATATCCTTGTATTTATTGTTTTGTTTGCTTTGTTAAGTGTGATTTTTGTATTTTATATGGAGTGGGATTGTGCTTCAGGAGAACGAGCAAAGGTGTTGAGTACTTGGTTGAAGCCTCAGCGGCTGAAGCTGAGGCCATTAGCGCAACATTAGCTGCTGCAAAAGCTCGCCAAGGGCAGCCTAATGGAGAAATTGATTTACCAGACAGGCATGATCGTGGGCCCGAAGCTACTCCTAGCGGGAAGCAAATACTTACCATGACTAAGCCTGAGTCAGCAATGTCAAACAATTCCTCGCAAGCAGTTGTTAGGCTTCATCACCGTGCTGTATGTGACAAGTTCTTGAATATTATGTCCATGGCAATTTATGCATTTTGAGGCCTAGATAATGGGGGCCCTTTAATGCAAATGCAGGTTGTCATTGCTGCAGAAACTGGTGGGGCTCTAGGCGGCATGGTAAGACAACTTTCAATCGATCAGTTTGAGAATGAAGGCAGGAGGGTGAGCTACGGGACTCCAGAAAATGCAACAGCTGCAAGAAAGCTGTTGGATCGCCAAATATCTATCAACAGTGTACCCAAAAAGGTACCCGTGTATTCTTTTATACACTGTATAATCAAGGTCACAAATAGAAGGTAGATGTTGGTTAGGTTTTCGTTTTTCCATTAGATCGGATTCTCTTTTGCATCTATCCGACTTTGTTAATTTGCATTAGGTTGTGTATCACACTAATAGATTTTATAGGACAGTCAGTGGCCAAGTACCTTACATGCAAATATTCAGTGGTTGCATATCCTTCCATTGCTGGACCGAATAGTCTTCCTTGTCTTTTAGGAACTTAAATAAGATGTCAGTTAGCTGCATGTCATTACTTCACTGGAAATTTTTGTAAATTCCTAAAGAAGGTCATTCCTTCCAGTGGATAACTGTTGGAGTCATCTTTCTTGTTCTTCTCTTTTACTCCCCCCCCCCCCCCCCCCCCCCCCAAACCAACAAAAAAAAAAAAAAAAAACTTTAAGCAAGTTCTGGAAATCATACTTCTCTTCTATATGACGTGTCAGGTTATTGCTCATCTGTTAAAACCTCGTGGTTGGAGGCCTCCTGTTAGGCGGCAATACTTTTTGGATTGCAATGAGATAGCTGATCTTTGTGACAGTGCTGAAAGAATATTTTCTACAGAACCCACTGTTTTGCAACTTAAGGCTCCACTTAAAATATTTGGCGATTTGCATGGGCAATTTGGAGACCTTATGCGCCTTTTTGACGAGTATGGTTCTCCTTCAACTGCAGGGGATATTTCGTAAGTCTCCTAGTTGTATTTCTATATCTAGTTACATGTTTCTTCCTTATCATTTTGCAGGCTACTTTTGATCTAAACAAATTCGCCTCTACTTTACTTGTGAACCTTTTACTGATCCTGCTGAATATGGTATTGAGTCCTTAAATATGATATTTCCAGCTTTACATAGAGACATTGTGGGAGTTTTTCCTGGAAATTGTTATATGCTATCTTTTCCTTGGATCTATCTCCATGTTTATGAACGGTTTTCATTCTAAAGTTATCTATGGATTCAAATCATATAATACACTTGCTTATTGTTGGGATCGAGTGTCGGCACCAAGCTCTGTACTTGTTAGTGACGCTCAGCAATTTCCAAGATGAAATTAATTCCTGGAATTAAAAGTTATTTGCTCATTTGTCTTATGTAAGTGACATTTGTGCAGGAATCTTTATCTGCTAGCCTTAGGAAGTAGTCTTGAAGAACTTCTAGGTGCTGTGGATAATGATGAACAAAAGCTAGCGTGAAACTTGCTATCTTTTTCATTTTCTTCTTTTGAATTTTTGGAGTGAGCTTTGATGACTCACTTCAAATGAAGTTAATTAGACTAAAGAAATAGTCTGTGTAGGATAGCCCTCGGTTCCTGGTTCTCTTGGAACTGCATCCTCCAAAACCACTCTCCTTGATCTGAGCGGATTTCCTACTTTCCACCTTTTGTATGAGACTTTGAGAAATGTTGCCTTTTCAAGGGTATGATGAAGTTGTAAGCTCTGCTTGCTGCCCAGGGCAAGAGTGTGACTTGGGGGTAGAGGGTGAAGTCGTCCGTTGCGTCAATTAGGGAAATTTGGTGATTTATCCTGCAGCTCTTGATTCCAAGAGAGTTAAAATTTGCCCTGATGGTGGTGGCTTTTATTATGATACCAGGGGCATGTGCTCCTATGGTTTCTAGTCTGGACAGAGTAAAATATTTTTGAAGCTAGTATAGAAGTGATGCCAGTCAACTGCAACACGAATGAAATATGATGGACAGATATATGCTCCCAACTCCAGAAGAGTTGGTTTCATGCTTGTGGCGATGGACTCTGAATGTTTTGCAGAAAATGTGCACCTTCTTCTGTGGTCTGTAGGAATGAAATTGTGCACCCACCTTTACAGTGCAGCATGCAATTATCATCACTGGCTGGTTTAGGTTGTAAATTTTGGTGCTCAAATTTTTGTTCGTATCGATCTCTGCTTCTGATAGACAATGTTAGACATTCCATTTTAAAGATTGTCCAATCTTTGTGCTGCTTCTCCCTTGATATATAGAACTAGTGTTTTAAAAGTGGGATAATGAACTTGTGCCACGTCAGCTATTGGACATTATTGACAATCATATGCTCTGATGCCTCCCAGTTTTTAGTTATTCAAGATATTTCTAATCTTTTTTCATTTTTTAATTTTAGTAAGTGTAGGCTCCTCTTGATTGTATGAATATTGTTAAATTTACATTCCTAAGATGAAAGCCTGTATTATTTAAAGTTTGAGAAAGATGACATGAAAATATGCTGTCCACTATTACTATGATTCATGGATGCATTATAATTTTCCTCAACTGTAGTTCATGTGAGATTGGTATCCAGGCCATATACCTGGATTTGTATGTACGATTCCACATGGTAACAGTACTCTGGATAGTTCTCTTTGTTTCTCATGTGTATGTGTTTAACTTATTTCTTTTTCTGGGACAAGCATTTTGATTTGCTTTAACGAGGAGCAATCCTTTCAGAGTTATGGAAGTGCTAATGTGTATAGTTACTTTCAGATATATCGATTACCTCTTCTTGGGGGATTATGTTGACCGTGGCCAACATAGCCTGGAAACTATCACGCTTCTGCTTGCATTAAAGGTGCCATGATTTTTTTTTTTTTAATTTTTATGAATCTCTCTCTCTCTCTCTCTCTCTCTCTCTCTCTCTCTCTCAACGATATTGCGTGCTATAAATTTCAATTGTTCTGTAGGTTGAGTATCCCCACAATGTTCACTTAATTCGAGGGAATCACGAAGCTGCAGATATTAATGCACTTTTTGGCTTTAGGATAGAGTGCATAGAACGCATGGTCAGTGACGTGCTTAATTTGTTTTTTGTGTAATTTATATTTGTTCTTTCTAGCAAAAACCAAAGTTTTGTATTCATGTTCTTGGATCAGGGTGAGAGAGACGGAATATGGGCTTGGCACCGGATAAATAGATTGTTCAACTGGCTTCCTCTAGCCGCTTTAATTGAGAAAAAGATTATCTGCATGCATGGTGGTATTGGGAGGTCAATAAATCATGTTGAACAAATTGAGAGTATTCAGCGACCAATTACAATGGAAACAGGCTCAATCGTTCTCATGGATTTGTTATGGTGATCTCATTTTTATGCATAAGATATTACGATGATTTGTTGTTTTCCTGTTCAGCATGTTTATGAAGTTCCTGCTTGCAGGTCGGACCCAACTGAAAATGACAGTGTAGAAGGTTTGCGACCAAACGCAAGAGGTCCTGGGCTAGTTACTTTTGGGGTGAGTTCTCTCCTTTTTCTCCCCCCTTAGGGAGTCGGGATATATGCTGACCTTATTATTTTTCTTTTGCGGGAAGCTTTATTTGCATTTATTGCTAGTGTTTTTTGTACACTATACAGGAGCATTATGGTCGGTAGGTAAGTTATGTTCTTTCAAAGAATGAAGATAAAGTTCCATGTAGCGGATTAGTGATTTTAAGTGGCAGAATTGATGTCTGAATATCAACTAATGCTACATTGAATGAGTTATCGCCAAAACCTGCAGCATAAATAAATTAAACAGAGCATTCAGAGTTCTTTCTAAATGCTTTAAGGCATGCAAGTGGGAAATCAGTTTATATTTGTTGAAATGTTTGTAATACTCGAATGAGAATTACCCCTAGCAATGTTTGTCTTGAGCCAAGATTCCTTCAATTGTTTGATTGATGGATTTGTCTTGATTATGCACGTGTTTTTTTTTTTATACAACTCTTGTCCAGGTCAGCATGCCATACTGGCGTGTCTTAAGCTTTTATGATAATAAAAGCAGCAGAATGTACTCTACCTCTGTATCTCTCCCCCACCCTTTCACTTTCTCCTCTTTCCTGTAAATGGTGCAGCAACTGAGTGAGACTCATTGTGTTGGCATTTAGTATTAGCTAGACTGTAACACGTCTGAGATATTTTACGCTACTACTGCAGTGGTTAGAGTTACACTAATATTTCAGTTAGTTGAATTTCGGAAACAGTTGTGATTGCATGAATTAAATGGTGAATCTTAACGCTTTTATTTGTTGGTTTATTTTTAAATTTTCCCTTGGTAATTTTATCACTTGTCAAGTTGGCTTTCCTTCCTAGCTAGGCAGTTGATGAGGAACTTGCTTGATGTCATTTGACAATTATATTCTTTTTTAACATTGTATTGCAGCCCGATCGTGTAATGGAATTTTGCAACAACAATGATCTTCAGCTTATAGTTCGAGCACATGAATGTGTCATGGACGGGTTCGAACGATTTGCACAAGGGCATTTGATTACTCTCTTTTCAGCCACAAATTACTGTGGTATGTCTTTATTCTTCCATAAGTACTAGAAATCATCTTAGTTTTTCTTTGCGGTTATAGGAGTGACGCCAAACTGTCAGATTGATTTTCCTCCGTTCGTGGAGAAGAACTGCTGGGCTGATGAAGAGCATAACATGTTCTTTTTTTCCTTTCTAATTGTGTGGTACTGTCTGGTTTATTTTGTAATTTGTTTTGACTTTCCAGGTACTGCTAATAATGCTGGTGCAATATTAGTATTGGGTAGAGACCTTGTCGTGGTTCCGAAGCTCATCCATCCTTTGCCACCAGCAATTTCGTCCCCCGAGACATCACCTGAACGGCATATAGAAGACACTTGGATGCAGGTGGAAGAATTTATAGACATTTTTTTTGTCTCCAGTCCAATGCCCTTCCCATTTATGCTTTATTGCTTCCTCTTAGACTGAGCTTGTGTCCCATTTGTATTAGGAGCTAAACGCGAACCGACCGCCTACACCAACTAGAGGTCGTCCTCAAGTGGCGAACGACCGAGGTTCTCTTGCTTGGATTTAGATATGCTCTATTCCAGATTGTTGTCCAATGCTTCCTGGCTCATGCTAACACTTGGAATTTCCAGCGGTTTGTACATAGCGTGATTTTGTATACATGAAGGCAATAGGAGGAGCAATTGAGCCAATCTTCCACTAAAATGCCTAAGGGCGTTGGTGACAAGACATCAGCGGACGGTTCTTCCACGCCCTCTTGAAGGCCTCTTGAGGGGACGTATTTATCGTTGGAATTAGTTCTTCTGCAAATTTAATTAGAAGGCATTGGTGGTGGTGGTGGGTGGGTGGAAGGTTTTCTACCAAAGTTCCTGTTGTACATGTGAGTTGCATTT
>AP025075.1:24197891-24219640 GCA_036186865.1 Eustoma russellianum | reverse complement strand
CACGCTTCCAAAAGACATCTTGATAACAAAAAATTAATTGATTCACAAAAAGATACGAAAATCAACGAAAAATATGAAGAAAATGAAGAAGAATATGAAGAATGTAGTTAATAACGAAGAATCTTGTTAGGCCATCCGTATGATCTAGGTATACAACAAATCTTGTTAGGTCCGTTGTTTATCCACACTGAGCACGCTTCCAAAAGACATCTTGATAACAAAAAATTAATTGATTCACAAAAAGATACGAAAATCAACGAAAAATATGAAGAAAATGAAGAAGAATATGAAGAATGTAGTTAATAACGAAGAATCTTGTTAGGCCATCCGTATGATCTAGGTATACAACAAATCTTGTTAGGTCCGTTGTTTATCCACACTGAGCACGCTTCCAAAAGACATCTTGATAACAAAAAATTAATTGATTCACAAAAAGATACGAAAATCAACGAAAAATATGAAGAAAATGAAGAAGAATATGAAGAATGTAGTTAATAACGAAGAATCTTGTTAGGCCATCCGTATGATCTAAGTATACAACAAATCTTGTTAGGCCCGTTGTTTATTCACACTGAGCAATCGCGTTTGATCAACAACATTTTTGCCAAGAACCTTGATAGACCATTGATGAGTTTCTTTAACAACCTAGGATGAACCTAGATCATAACCCTAGTTCGAGGGATTGATTGAATTCCAAAGCCGAAACTTAAGCAAGACAAACTTAAAAAGACTCACAAATAGATTATGCGCGTAAACAATTATGTGTGCATGTACTTACATGCAGAAGTAAATGTATATGTATGTATAGAAGTATTTATGTATGTGCACAAATACACGTACATATACTGAAGCTGCGAAAGGGAAAGATTCAAATACTCTTTTAGCCAATTCCCTGACTTCAAGCCTAGAACAAGGTTAAAAATCAAGCAGTAATTTTATAAAAGACACCAAGTCAGTTAAGGGCAATACAAAGCGGAGGCAGAACTATTATCTCTAGCAAATTGGTGTAGCTGTAGTTCGGCTAGGAGGCAAAGTAAAAACATGGTAGACACTTCATCATTTTTATCGTAATCATACTGTAAACTTCACACGCAATGAAGGTATAATTTCAGCTTTATCGTATACCTTGCTCACACGCTATGAAGGTATGTTGAAATATGCACGGTATAGTGGCAGAGCTTGTTGACCCATTTTACTCTTGTTGTGCGATGTTAGAAACGTACAATACCTCGTTTCATCCTGTACAACACTCAGCGTATTGGCCTGCACCTCTATTCAAACTTAAAGACAATCCCGTTCATAGAAAATATAGTCGAGGCAGAACATAGTCAACCTGGAGTCACGTTGAGATGGACCGCCTGAACTACAATCAAAAGTGTGGTGTATATAAACAAGTAGGACATAACCGTAACACTTGTTCTACTGCACACCAGCCTAATGTTTAATTGTTTGTATTATATGTTATGTTTAGGTTCATGAAAAAAATTGTTGTTTGACCTTTCTTGTTCGTGCATTTTTAATTTCAAATTAGTAAATTCATGTGTATTATTTCACAACATTTTGCAGACTAGAGTTTAAGGTTAATGTTAGACTTATGATTAGAGTTAAGATTAGAGTTAGGAAGTAATTTCAATTTAATAAATTCATATATAGTATTAGATGCACTATTCTTGTTCAGGTTAGATTAAAAAAACAGTAAATCATGCAATACATGCATATACCATGTTTATTACTATTAGTGAAACAACACATAACGTATACTAAATACATATGACATAATTGTACTTCAACTTTGGGTTCTTTTTAGGAGTTATACTATTTTCTGACGGGACGTTTGGCCTTGGAAGCCTCATGCTATCCAGATGATCACAAACATCATCAACTGGGTGTCTGGTGACATCTCAAAAATTACATGCATTAAGCCACAAAGAGGCACAAGGAGTACCATGGGTAACAACTGGAACACGCAGATGTAAAACTTCTTTCGTAGGAATGTCAAGATGCAACATGAGAATCTTTCTCGTATCCAGTAGCGAAGAAGGTAAAATGGTCCTAGCACCTCACGCTTTTGATTAAGAATGGCGGCATCGTATAGGTTGTGGTACAAAGTATACGATTTTCCGTGAATCCTGAGCGCTAGGAGTCTATCCCAACTACACAGTACAAACACCCCTGCCACCCTGATAGAGTGTACCTAAGCTTCATCTCTGTAAGAGGCTCATCGCCAATGTGTAACCCAAACAAAATCACTACATCCTGTAGCATAACTGTCACTTCACTTATAGGTAGATGATATGTGTGTGTCTCTTGTCTCCACCTGTCTGCGAACACCGTGATCAACCCATGATCAACCCTGTTCATACTACAACTAAACAATACCTACAATCCTACTTCCTCAATATGCGGTATGCACCTACGTGGTATGTCCAAATGTTCCTTATATACGTCTACTATATACTGATTATCTGGGTCTTATAACTTGTATTACTCCTAAGAAAAAGTATCCTAGGCTTTCCCTAAGAGTTAGGAAATCATCAATCTGAGGCCTCAACTCCTTCATTGTTTCTGTACCACTACCACTAGTTATAGGATGTGATGCCATAAGTACACCTATATTCGGAATCACATAACTTAATTATATATTAACGATGTATTGCTTTAACGTAATAAATTCAAAACATAACATAATTAAAGAATAGGGCACAAAGTTTACATGGTCAATTAATATAAATTCTAACTGATAAAAATAGATACATGCATTTTAATTAACTAACGATAACATAATAATAATAAATAATGATAACATAATTACAATAACATAATAACACAATAATAACGTTATAAAAATAAGATAGCGACAATAAAATAACATAATAACATAATAAAAATAACGTAATAACAATAACAAAAAATAACAATAACTATAACAATAACAATAACAAAATAAATATCACATTTGGAACTAAGTAAAATAGAAACTCTCACTAGTTTGTTCACTTGTAGCTCGCCTTAGCTCTCTTGTCTATCAAGTTTTCCTACTCTTCAACCCACTATCATGAGAAAATAAACCTTTTTATATGAATTGTAAGAGAGAAACGTTTGGTCCTTTTATTGTATCCTATCCAACGTCTAGGACACGATTTAGAATAGCGTCCAAGGTCCTTTGATGCGTTTCTGAATAACATCCTTGAATCGGATGCATTTCTGAAACAAATCATAGCTTTGGTAATTTTGCATGCTCTAACACGGCTTCTGTTTCTCCAAAAATGATTTTGTCCTGGACGCTATTTAAATAGCGTCCAGAGAGCAATATCGTCTTAGGTGCTTCTGGATGCTATTCACAAAAACACCTTAATTATTTGAAATTTTTTTCCAATTTGTACCACATTTATGTTTTTTCTTATTAAAACTACAATATTTTATGAAATTATCCTCCCAACGGTGGTGGCACCGACACCAACAACATCCTCACCTATTGAAACGTCAACAAGATACCAAATTTGTTTATTCTTTTTTCTATTTTCTCCCCTTTTTTATTTATTGAAATTTATGTATATGCAAATTTCCTAAATTCCTTAATTCCAAATACTTCCCTGTATTTTAAGACCGATTGGACCGTGCAGGGTGGGCCGACCAGTAAGCCACTAAATTAACTTCTTTTACCGATGTGTTTTATAGTTATGACACACACACCTACCCACCCACCCACCCATCCACACACACACACACACACACACACATATATATAAACTAGGGAAGGGAATCGAACTCGAGACCCCGGAATGTGATAAAGTTGTGGTGAGCCTCACTTGTGGCGGAAGAAAATCATGATTAGTACAAAAATGACCCACAATATTGAGGAAACAAACTCATGCCTAAGAGACATGCCTTATAGATCCAACGGAGCGACCGATCATGACATAACCTTGAAGCAAAGATGGTAAAGCTGAAGCTGCTGTGAAAACATAATGGGTCTCATCCACCAAGCCATGCTATGCCAAAAATTAGGTTGCAGTGTTAGTCTCGCGCGGTGTTAGAAAACCTCGATATTTCTCGCCTGAATAATACTCTAAAACCAACAAAAGACAGACATACGTGGTGTCCGAGAAGTCATGGACATCATCTATACAAGCTCATAGTAGTTTGTCTCTAGAAGCAATGTAGGGTGTCATGGAAGGAAATATATCAAACCTAGTAGCGCCGCTTGAGCCTCTACCTCCAATGGTGATACATAGGATAGACGACAAGATAATGCCCAACGGCATAGACCATTTGAATCCCTTAGAATCGCTCCCATGCCGTGATGGCACGTTCGACAGCGGCATCCGTGTTGAGCTTCATACGGCCTAAAGGAGGCAACAACAAGCGCATAACCCGTATTCTGCGTACACGGAGAAAAGGCATCATGCCAGCCTAGAACAATGCCGAATGGTGACGCGCCAACTTAGTCCCATCCATACTCTGGCACCAAATATAGACATCTGCATGTATCGCCGCCAACAACATCAAAGAACTCCATGAACGATCATCATATATCGCAGTCGAGTAAGAACACCAAATATTAAGCACGATAATACCAAGCAGAAAGAACAGGAGGTGGAAATTTCCAATAAATCTGTAAAATATCTCTAGATATTCTGTATAGCAAGAGAACACAAGAATATGTGATCGATGGTCACCAATGCCATATGACAAAAAGGGCATTGAGTATGCATGGTCGTCATAAATCGAATAAAAAATCTTCCAGTGGCAAAGCTCCATGAAAAAAGCGCCATAATGTCGAATTAAGTATGTGATAATATCTTTGGGAGAGACACTCGACAAATGTCATACGTAGAGCTAAGTGTGAAATGGCCCGCGGTGGAGAGTGATCGGCTCATGTTCGCCCCTTCGCCTGCACAATACAAGGCACATATATGATGATAGCGACAAATCGCACGCCACGTAACTGAATCCGTAACGCATGATCGATAATCCCCTCGATGACCATATTTGTGCCCGCATATAGCGACTCCATAATGTATCATGCTTATGGTACTGCCACCATATTCAACACATATAAGCGACATGCAAAGATCCCGCGGATAAGTTATGCACGACCATGATACCTAGTGACGTTTTTGACCAGTTCCCCCAAAAGAAATTCGCCATTTTCCACTGTAATTCTTGTATGACTAATTTGGGGATTCTAGCCGCCACCATTACATGTAAAATCAAAGAGCTTAAACCATATCGTATCAATACCAATTGGTCTGCCCGTGTAAGCAATCTATTCTTCCAACTAGTTAGGTGCCTGTCAAAATGTTGGAGCAAATTCACATTATACTGTGCGCGATTAATACCTTTGTAAAAATAAGATCCCAAGTAACACATCGGCAACGTACTAAAGGTCATCATAAGCACTACCTCCATTATGCAAAGACGCGACAAAGTAATGCACGAGGATGCCACAAATGGACTTTTGGCAAAATTAACTTTTTGCCCCGAGGCTTGCTTATACTGTGCCAGAAAACCTTTAAAAGCTAATAGGTTTTGAACATCTCCCCATAAGAGGACCAATAAATCACCTGTGTAAGCCAAATGAGATACAAGAAAAGGCATCCTGTCCAATCGGAAAGGACGTATTCTGCCTGCCTCCATATGTGCACACAGTCCCTAACTAAAGCCCCTCATAAGACAATATAAATAATAAAGGAGACAAATGATCTCCCTGCTTAACCCCTCGCGCCGACTAAAAAAAGCAAAGGACACCGTTGATCAACACCGACAATCGTGTGTGTTGCAGCTGATTGATAACTAACCGAATGAAGAATCCTATGAGACCAAAGGGTTGCATCACCTGGTCCAAATACTCCCAGCTGACACGATCAAAAGCTTTCATCATATCCAGCTTCAGGCACACTTGTGCACCCAACCCATCATTATCCAGCATATGTATCATCTCATTAGCCAAGAGCACTTGGGAAGAGATATCATATCCTTTCATGAAACTGGTTTGGTCATGAGAAATAATGCAAGGGAGCAAACGATTTAGTCGAGTGACCATTATACGAGTGTTGATCTTACTCTTAAACTATTAAAGGTAGATTAACACAAGGGCGATAATCCTCAAATGAGAAAGGCACATCACACTTGGGAAGTAATGTAATGAGTGTATTCGATATAGCAATCGGCAAAGGAACCCCCCAAAGAAACTCCTGCACTTCCTTACAGACATCCGAATGTATGATAGACCAGTAAGAACGATAAAACTCACCATGATACCATCTGGGCCAGCCGCGCTCTAAAGATCTAGCTGCGACACTGCCTGTCAGACCTTCTCCTTCGTAGGCAGACATATCAACTGTGCATTATCTTCCTCAGTTAGCAAAGAAGGGATGTGATCAAGTATATAGAGTAGTATCTCGCATCCTCCTTCGCAAACAAATCCGAATAGTAAGCCACAACCTCAACTTGGATAGCGGGTTGTGTGTCACAGATGGTACCATCCACCGACTGTACCTGATGAATTAGAGCCGTTTGCGCCTACCTTTCACAACCGCATGATAATATTTCGTATTGGAATCCCCAATTAACAACCAACGAACCCATGCCTTCTGCTTCTACAAAAGAAATTTACTTTTAGATGCAGCAACATACTTTGACTTGGCCCGATGATATCCCGCCCGAGTCTCTAGATTCTTGCCGGAATCAAAGTGCATCTTCGTCACCTGTACTGCCTGATCAGTCACCGCCAGTCTTTGAAAATCCTGTTTCAGCCGTCCCAGCTTATCACAAAGAACATACATGCCTCCCACTGTAGGGTATGAAGACCATACATCCTGCATAAAAAGATGGAAGTTCGAATGATGTAGCCAGGCATCGAAAAAACGAAAGGACTTCGATCCAACAGGGCTATGCGTACGACATCGGAACAGTAAAGAGGAATGATCCAAAGTTACCGTGTTAAATGATTCAGTCGTATATCCACAAAAACATCAGCATAACGAGCATTAGATAAAACCCAATCAAGGCGTCGCTACACACGGACACAACCAAGGCCTCTGTCATCCACCCAAGTAAATCTTGTGCCATGGTAAGGAATATCCATCAAATCACAGCTTTCAATCCAAGTGTTGAAATATGCAAAACTCGCCAAAGTAGGGGTGGAACGTCCCCGATGATCATCTAACTCACAAAATATATTAAAGTCACCTGATAGCAACCACAGTTCCACCACAACGGTAGCACGTGCACAAATGCCCTACCATGGAGATCTACGAGAAGTGATGGTGTGGAAAGCATATACCACCCTACCAAAAAATAATGTCGACCGGAATATAGCGGAAGCAGACACATACCAACTCATCAAACCCACTCATATCTTCTAGACGAAAGGAAACATCACGCCAAAACAACCAAGCCCCTCTTCTTCAATAAGATAACGTAATTTTGATATTTCCACCATATCTGTGGTAAACTGACTTTTTCCAAAGTCTATAGACTGAGTTGATGCTTTGCATAAGAAATTTTTTGAACTTCAGTAAGTTTGCAATAGACTTATTGAGGAAGATAAGCAATTTGCAAACGCTAGATGAAGGAAAAAAAGGTACCCTTCCTATATAACATCCTTTGATGATTCCAAAGAAAATTAAGGACTTTAATCATCTCCTAAAGTTTTAGAAGTCAATATAAAAAGAAGGGGAGACAATGGGTCTCCCTACTCGACTCTCGTACCTGGTTTAAAGAAGCCACATAATATCTCATTCACTAAAATAGAAATGTAAGTGCCTTCTAAATGATTAAATATTATATTCAGAGTTGCAGTAGAAAATTCTAATTTCATACGAACAATCTTGAGATAGCCCCAACCAACTCTGTCAAAGGCTTTAGTCATATCCAGCTTTAGAATAATATTAAAAACTCTTTCTCTTTTATCAATTAGGTTCACCATCTCAATAGCCAGAAGCACCTGAGCATTGATATTCCTGTGCTTTATAAAACCTGCCTGCTCAGGGGAGATAAGTTTACTTATCAGGAAGCTAAGTCTTGAAGCCAAAATTTTGTGTTAATTTTTCTCATGATAGTAGAAAGACTTGTGTTAATTATACTGGTGTACTTCCCGACTGATACTCACCCGGGCATGTTTCATGGTCCTCCAGGTATATAGTTAATTTGGCCAGGGAGAATTATATAAGTTGAAAAGATTTCCTTTACCTCTCTGTGTTTGGAGTCCATTTCGAACATAGTAGACAAAGCATGAGAGGAATAAGAATGGCGGGAAGCAATGGAGTGGAGATGGAAGTCCTAGGAAAAAACAGTACCTATGAAAAGTGTGTTTTACCAGTAGAGAGAGACCAGTTTAGTAGCGATGGGTGTTCACTACTAAGTATAAAGTCGATGAAATTGTTGAGCATTATAAATCCGTATTGGTAGCCAAAGGGTAGAAACATACGTTTGATGTTGACTATTATGAGACTTTTTCTCCAGTCATAAACGTTGACACTATTAGAGCATTGTTCTCAGTAGCAGCAAACCACGATTAGCCACCCACCAATTTGATGTTAAAAATGCCTTCCCTCATGGAGAACTGAAAGAGAACGTATATATGGAAGCTCCACCAATTTTTTAGGAACATTTCTAGAAAATGAAGTGTGCGGACTATGGAAGGCACTCTATGTATAGTCTCCTCAAGCATGTTTGAGAGGTTTACAGTAACTATGGAGTAGAGCAACAATTATCATACTTTGTTCTTAAAGAAAAGGAGAGATTTAGTTACCTTCCTAACAACATATGTGGGCTATATGATCATAACAGAAAGCAATGAAGAGGAAATTACATAACTTCGAAAGAATTTGTTTACAAAGTTAGAAATAAAAGATCTAGGTGGACTAAAGTATTTCTTAAGGATTGAAGTTCTCAGGTTAAACAAGAAAATTTTCATACCCCAAGAAAAATACATTCTACTTTCGTTGATCAAAACTAGATGGTTGACTACAAGCCTAGTGATACGTTGATGGTTATCAATCGCAGAGTCAAAATGGTAGAAGGGGATGCATGGCTAATCGAGAACAGTATCAAAGGTTAGTGAAAAAGTTGATCTACTTGTTGAATACCAAGCTAGATATCACTTATGCTTTTGGTAATGAGTCAATTCATGCATCAACCCAAGAGAAATATATGGAGGCAGTCATGATGATAAAGAGATATTTAAAAGGTACATTAGGAAGGGGTATCATCTTCAAGAAGCATGGACATCTCGATGTTGAAGTCTATATCGATGCTGATTAGGCTAAAAATCCAAATGATCGATGGTCCATGTCAGGATACTTTCCCTTGGTATGAGACAACCTATTCACATAGAGAAGCAAGAAACATACGGTGGTGACACGATCATGTAAGGAAACAGAATTCAGAGGAGTTGCAAAAGTTGTTATACAAATTATGTGGCTAAAAAAAGTATTAAATGAGATTGGCTTTCCACTTAAGCTTTCAACTTAGTTACTGTGTGACAAAACGGCGATTAGTATTTCAAGAAATTTGACCAATGATAAACCTAATTTGTAATGTCTTGCATAATTAAATTAATAAGGGGTGAACATTGAAGTGTTCACTAAGAAAAGCTAAAAACGTAGCTAAATGAAAGTGCAACTTGTAGATTGATCGATCGATGTAGGTTGTTGGGAAATCTAAAAATTTTATGGCAATACATCGATCTCTAAAAAGAGGACATTGATCAATCGATGTCTACATCATCCTTTAAAATAGGATAGATCGATCGATTGATCTCACTTTGCAGATTTAGAAATATGACTGTCGGAGCTCTTTTTCAAACCAAATCAACTGCAATTCATCTGAAATCACATATGCATTGACCACCAATGTCTATAATTTTATTTTTGGTTGATAAAACTATTTTCAAGTGTTTTAAGTGGCAAGTTCTCTACCAAATCAAGAAAGAAAGTGACTAGAGAAGAAAGAGAAAGTAGCCAAATAGAAGAAACAAAAAATGCTTTTGAGCTAGAAATTAAAGGGAATATTTAAGAGAGAAGAAACTCAATATTAAACACATCACAATTCACAACCATCAAGAAAAACCTCTCTATTCATCTTTCTCTTGATTTGTAAGCACAACCAGTGCAAAATAGTATAGCTATTGTATTTTATCTTTACATTCTTTTGAGAACTTGTAATCTTCACAAGTAGAGATTACTTATATAATCCACATCATTTTTGATTGTTGTTGGAATAAAAATGCTTTCAAGAAGTTTAAAAGATGTTTAAAAAAGATTGAAAAGTTATTTTATACTTGAAAAATAGTAAAGGTTTGAACAATTAAAGAAATAACATCATTTGCCGACATAGATCTCTAAATAGAGATCAATGTATACATCATATCTTGACATAGATCTCTAAACAGAGATCGATGTATGCATCATAACGTACATAAATCGGTATATGTATATTATACCCTACATAGATCGATAGATGTCATCCTGTGTGCAAAACTAAAAACCATATTGTCAGACATCGATCTCTCACATAGATCGATCGATATGCATCAGTCTCTCATATCGATTGATCGATGTACAACAATCTCTATAATTTGAGAGATAGATCCATTGATGTTGCCCTGAATTCAAATTTTTATAACCATTATAAACAAATCCAAAGAAGATTTAAAGTGTTTTCTCCCTCCAATCTTACCAAAATTGTTTGTAGACTTTCTCCAAACATCTTTAATGCTTTCTTGACTATTGCAAACATATCTAAGATTTTTTAGGGTGGCTATGGAGCATCAAAATCAAGCATAGGGTGCTTGAAGACTATTTGAAATCTTCAAGACATTTGATGGGGTGAAGACTTTATGTAGGCTGCAAAAATATGGCTCATACTCTCTACATATTAAAGAAGCTCAAATGAGACATTTGCATACTTTCATCCTCTTCAAAGCTTCATCCCTTCTTGTTGTAAAAAGCTCCCAAAGGTGCAAAAGTGCTTAAAGCTCATTAAGCACTTGTTGCTTGTTATCATTATTGTATTGTGAAAGTAGAAATCTAACATAAGAGGAACTAAATATATTTGATCTTTTGCTTGTGATTTAGACTTATTTTAAAGTGTAATTTCACTTCTTTCCAAAACCTATTTGGTGAAAGTTCCTTGGTAGAACTTTATTGAAATTGTGAAGAAGTAAGAAGTGGTTCTTGCTTGTCAGTGCTGTTTTTGATGTTGCACAAAGTGTTTGTGCAAGAAGCTGCTGTTGTTGTAGTTGATGTTGCACAAAGTGTTTGTGCAAGAAGCTGTTGTTGTTGTAGTTGATGTTGCACAAAGTGTTTGTGCAATAAGTTGTTGCTGCTATATTTGTTTCTTACATTAATTGTGAGTGTAAGTGTTGCTGCTATTGTTGTTCTTTTTCCTTGTTGAAGGTAATAAGAAAGTTGCAGTTGAAAATCTATTTTGGAAACAAATTGGTAGTGGAGTAGAATGAAGGAGATTTAAACCATTCTAAATTGTATGTATCTACTCATTGTTTCTTATCTCATTCTTTCTTATTTAGGAGAGCCTTTGATTGTGTGTGGGCTAAACTGAGAAAAACCAGAAAATTGTCCAACACTATATTCAGTCCCCTCTAGAGTGATTGTCATGGACTTAACAATTTTTTTGAGAGGTGTCATCTATCTCTAACTTTAACCAAAATATCTTTGGTTGTAAGCTCATAGATAAAGCTCGTTGAGAAAATGTGAAGAGACAAATAGAAAGGTATTGAGCCCTTGCTTGTAGTGGCAGAAGTTATTGAGATTGAAGGTTTAATTTGTAATTTAAGAAGAGTGGTTGAGTTTGTTGTAGAAGCAAGTAGAAAGGCTTTGAGCCCTTTACTTGGTGTAGTAAAGCTAGTTGATGATTTGAGTATTTGTTTGGGATGTGAGAAGGTTGAGTTGGTATTATTGAAGAAGTGTAAAAGTATTAAGTACTTGCTTATAGCATAGTTGGGCTAAAGTGGTTGTTGAAGAACAAAATAAGATAGCAAACTTTTGTTTGTAGTTTTGGTTGCATGACAAGTTAGAGAATAGTAGTTGTTGCAATTCTTATTCCTTGTGACTTATGTACCCAAGTGGTTGTTAAAGAATAAACTAAGCTACCGAGCTTGTGTTTGTAGTTTTAGTTACATAACAAATTAGAGTAATAGTAGTTGTTGGAATTCTTGTTCCTCGTGACTTATGTTGACTTTATAACTTTAAGTTAAAGAGGAAGAAGATGTAGAAAAAGCGGTAAGAAACGATAGTGCATATCGATATCTTTTTCGGGCTGGGTCTAAAGTAATTTCCTCGTGAACATATAATTGAACTCAATTTACCTTTTTTTTTTTAATTTTTTTTTGAAGAGAATCCAGACTCTTCTCCTTCTCCTGGATTTAGTGAGCTACTACTTTGGGAGATTTCAGCTTAAATTGGGCTCTATCTAGTTAACCGAAAACCTAAAGATTGAGCCATCATTCTTATAAGAAAAATAGTGTAAGCATTGGTCAATGGGAAAGGTTTACAATTCAAGGGACTTTACATGGGAAAATTGCTCTACATAATATGGTCTGAATTAGCTCCGAGCTCAGACGTTTAAAAACATTTGCACATGGCTACAAGTGTTCGCCATATTTTTTGGTTTTGGAAATGCCTCAATTGCAAACGAGATATATTTAGTTGTGATCCACAAAGATCATATAAACGGTGATCATGGTGTATAGTTGATTAAACTATATACCGTGATCTAACTTATGCACTGGAACCACAATAAATACGCTCAATACGACATCGTGATTACGGTAGTCGTTTTGTGTTGTTTTATAGTGGTGATTAGGTACACCACGATCATATTGCTTGAGACATTATGTACAAGATGTATGGATGAATAAATTTACACCATAGGATGCTAACTTCATCATCATCATTACGGTGTCATATACACATTTATCACGGTGTATTCATAAAATTTTAACTTCGAATTTATTGAAAATTTCACACCATAGGTTAATCACCTTGTAACCGTCATTATGGTGTCATATACACCATTATCATAGTACATGAATGAAATCCAAACTTTGCCTTTTTTGTGATGTTGCACCACATGATCGAGCACTTGTCACCGTTACTACGGTGTTGTATGCTATGTTATCAAGGTGTATCTATGAAATATTTAGAACTTTAATGGAAAATATTATCTTATTAATAATATTTTAAACTTTATTGTTTTGAAAAAAAATAAAAAGAAGTGAGCACCGGGCCATATTGAAACTGGTTTTGGAATAAATACAATTAAAAGAAAAACAAAAGCGGATGAATAGACGTGTTGTATGTTTTAATGTCTTGTTGTATTTATCCACATGAATGAAACAACAAAACAAATTCGGCTGAAGGTATACGTTGAGATCAGGAGAGGCAGGCAGAAATTGAAACAAAATATGAGGCATTCAATCACGCACTGGTATGTGTATAAAAAGGAAAGAGGTTTATTTTTTTTCGTTTTTAAAAAAGAGTTAATTGTACACGTGGCAGCGCGTGATTGGAGGCCTCATATTTTGTCTCACTTTTTGTCTCTCCTGATCTGAACCCAAAGATATGGACTGGTTAACATCCATTCCTAAAAAGAAAAAGACTTTTTTATCGCCTAATTAAACTGGATATGCTTGTTGTTGTTGTTATAGCCTAATTAAGAGTTTAACTCTAAAGTTACATTAGGCGACAAAAGACCTTTAAGAGTTGAAATCGAAGACCAAATGCAGTAGTTGTTTTTATTTTTGTCTTCACATTTTACTAATAATGATTTTATTTATAAAACTCCCTATCATGCATATATTTATTTTTTTTGAAATTATACACATATTACTTAAGAGTAAGATAAACAATAATGTGGTATGATGCTAATGTATGAACATTTGTATTGTTGCGTGTCCTTACTTTGTCTACGAATGCAACTTTTGCTCCACCAGTGTTCTGGCATTTGCATCAAAATTATGCGACATAGATTGAAACAAGTTTCCATTTTGTCTTTTATAAATTTATGTTGTGGAAATAAAGTCCTAGCCGAGTTGAACTGAAGTACCAAGCTGAAAACAAGTCAGCTGGCCTAATTCAGACAACCAACGTGCTGGAAGACAAACTGTCAGCCGAACTGAGCTGGACTGACAGAAGTAAAGAATAAAGGTAGCTGAGCTGAAGAGGAGTTGAGGTGAAACACGGAACCAAGACGAGAAAAGACAAGTATGGACGTGGTGAAATGAAAAAGAGTTGAGGTGAAGCACGGAACTAAAATGTGCCAGAAATAACAATATAAAGAAGTGCTGATCTGAAGTAACGAAGTGAAGCACAAATTAAGAAGACATTCCTATCATACTTAGTAATTATTACTTAGAATTATTTCTGTACATAGCTGAGCTGCGTTGGTAACTAACCATTACCACAGCTGTTGTAGTTTGCAGTAGGTTGACAGTGACCACTGTTCAAGTTGTAAAATAGTCGTTAGAAATAGTTTTTACCTCTATAAAAAGGAAGCAACCTTGTAAATTAAACTTTTAACCTAATGAATTTATAATTCCTTTGATCTCAACATATGTATATAATATTCTGTGGTTTAAGGTGTTAGAAGCACAACGACAGAATTTTTCTGGGCCACTGTGGAAGTGAATAACCTTACATGTTGCCGTAGGCATATGCTACTTTTGTGTTTTTTTTTTGGCTCTTTTCCAATGACATCATGTACATATTCTTATCCCTAAAACATCTATCTCAATAAAAGTTGGCAGCGTTTTTCAAAATTGACAGCTCGTTTGGAGGGTGGGTGGGGTGGGGGAAGGGGGAGAATAGATAGGGATAGGATCTCCTCAGACGCGTGACCGCACGACACGTGACAGTAAGGGGAGGTGGTGAGGCTATATGAGGGTATCCGCATCTAGCCTCACCGCCCCCTTTACTGCCACGTGTTGCGCGGTCACAAAGAGGATGAGGAAAGTAGGGTTAGGAGATCCTCAACCCGAATAGATATGTCCTTGTCGATCCAAAATGCCTTTGGCCAATGATCATCAGTCGTGAAAATTTGAAAACAATGTTGAAGGATATATTCTTCTTTTGCCTATTATTCTAATATAGCTGTGAGTATTGTATATTCTTCTGGATGACAAAAAGGTAATACTCTCACTCTGAAGGCCTCCATTCTCCAAGAAGCATTGTGAAGGATGTAAATTAGGAACTCAACTGCCTCCTGAGCTGGTGAGAACTTTATGCAAGGACCCATACAAGGTGTCCTTTTTGCCATACCCTGACCCTGAATGCCACCACCGCTCCAACTCCAATGAGCATTGACGGAGGATGCAAATCAGAAACTCAGCGGCCGCCTGAGTTGGTGAGGACTGTATGTAAGGACCCACACAAGGTGTCCTCCCTGTAAACTAGGCCGAGTAAAACATCCACACTGTGCGTGTCTCTGAAATCGAACTCTTAATCTCTTAGTGGTAAATCTAATCCGAGTACCAACTGAGATATGCGTTGAGGGCGACTTCTAGTTATATATACTTAATTCCAATGGTGGATTGAAATAGACATCAGACGGTTCAGAAACATGTTCACAAATAGCTCGATTAAGAAGTTCGTTGATTCCAAAAAAGCTTGCAGTCGATTAATATTTCTTAATTTATGGTATTCGGTTTCAAGTATTCTTATTTAAAATGTCATCTATTCGATCTCGACATTTTTTTCGGTATCTACCGAGTCTCTAACTGTAGCGTCCCGATCCGGACAGCGGATCCGAACCAGTGCAACCGTCGTAGCTTACTGAAAAGACTACAAGACGTCTCATCTCTCAAATACACATCATCAATGACGTAATAGGATAAGCGCGGAAACATGTATAAAATAAATCTAAACCGTCAAATCTGTACATCAAAAGATAATGTAACCATCAAGGATTGTTTATGAACGCAGCCATCTAGGTCCTCAAATCAATGCAAGAAAGCTGGAATATTAAAAGACAGTCTAGAACGATTCCCAACACGATCTCTAAGCATCTCATTCAGCCCACTCGCCGTCATCCTCTATGAAAATCATATCGTACTCGGGCTCACCTGTAACACAACAGCAGTACCCTTAGCAAAAACGTTAGCAAGTAACCCGCTTATAAGACATACGGGATCATCACATGGCAAGACATGAGTGATACTTAAATCAAGGGGTGATGGGGCACATGTCTTGTATACTTTTAAGAGCATAGATTTAACAGCATAAGAGCATAAGAGCAGTAATTCATAAACATTCAACAGTTCAATAACAATCAAGTTACAAGTCAATCATACTGTAACGACTCACGTGATGCATGACAAAACATGCACTACACTACACAGTCACAAATTCTTATGCAATTTTTTTCAAAACAGTGCAATGCATGTCACAATATGCATTACATAAATACATTACAAATACATTAAATCATACACCTTAGATCATACACCTTAAAGTCCGATTCAAATACATTACAAAGTCTCCCCCGTTGATTCACCATCCTAAGTCGTGTTTCCAAGCCTTAAACTAGCCTCAATCAGGTCCTAATAAGTCACTAAGGTTACCCCAAAGGATCTCCTAACTTTCCTCTTTCTTCCCTTAATTTTCCACAAAACAGGTGGACGTCATACCCTGACGTCGATCGATCGACATACGTCATACACTGACGTTGATCGATCGACGTCCTTCTGAGGCACGTTGATCTCTCACTCAACCTACGTCGATCGATCTACGTCCTTCTGAGGCACGTCAGCCTCTCACTCTCTATACGTCGATCGATCGACGTACGTCATACCCTGGCGTCGATCGATCGACGTCATCGCTCCCGGAATCCTCATCCTGCGATTTCTGCAGAAACTGCAGAAATAACCCCCAATTTGTTCCCAACTTTCTTCCAAACCATTCCAAGCCTATTCCCCTTATCAATCCACGCTTAATTCACCCAAACCTCATCTTTCACAGACACATCAAAGATTCAAGCCTAAAACTCGAATCATTCATCCAACAAACCCAAAAATCTCATCTTTTCACTCTCTCTTCCCTTCAACCGCAACTATCCACAAAGTAGGGTTCAAGGGATTGGGATTTGCAGGGTTTCACAAAATAAACAACGACAACAAATGATTTTCAACATATAGTGGCCAAATCTCGAAACCAAAACACATAAACCACGTATAGATTCACGAAAAGAAATTACTGCATGGTGATCCAATTTTGATATCAGAAATAGGCCTTTTTTTCGCAAATCGTAGGAATTCATAAGTAGATTACTTTCCTGTGATTACTTAAAGAAGAATCGAAGAACGGAAGAAGATTGGGTTGTGTTCTTGAAGGATCTTCACCTAGGGTTGGAGATGAGAAAAAAATCGCCTAAAGAGAAGGAGCAAAATCGCCAATGGGGAAGAGTGGGAAGTGGCGTCGGTTTCTGTGAATGAATAGGAAAACTGACGCCTTGTCAGTTTGATATGGGAAGGGTGAAATTTGAGTTTCTAAATTATATCCTATTATTTGATTTATCTTAAATGCTAAAATTCTAATATTCAATTCTAAATTAAATACTACTTAATTCTATCATTTATTCCCCTAATAAATACTAATAAATCTAGTATTCAATTCTTAATTTATTTCTATTAATTGTCATTAATCGCATTTAATATTCTTTTGATCCTCTTATTATTTTACGGAGGGTGCGGGGCATAACACTAAATAGAGACCAAATTTAGCGCATAAGATATAATTGAAAATTTGTTGAATTTGGTGTCTATAGACCTGATGTGGCTAATTATAGTAGCTTTAAGTTATATCTTATTAATAGCCTTTTTATTTATTTTTGCCTGTAATCCATCTCCTAGAAGAGACAATTTAGCGGCCAAAACATCACTTTTCTAATTGAAAAGAAGACTTTGGTCTATGGAACTTTCCTACATGTCCTTGACATGTCTGTTCATTTTGTGTGATATTAAACCATATAATATAGAAGATTTATAATATAGAAGATTTTTTGCCTCTTTTTTTTTGTTAAAATACTAATACATTAACCGGTAAAATCCAAACATCAAGGAGATGGAACCCCTACAAAAGTCCTATTTGTAGGTCACATGCTGACCTACATTTATTGTGCAGTAATGTAAGGTGATTTTAGACTATAGAAGCAGCGCATACGTCTACAATGAGCGGATAGATTTTATACATCACTCTATATACGTGCGTGCATAGTTTATGTGTTACATCCCTAGATACAAATGATTCTCCTTCAAAAATGTATCTATTCCGAACTTGCCAGATATGATATACTGTGGCTGGGCTCTCAAAACTTTTGCCTTTTGATTATAGGTCCGCTTTCCTCTATTTTGTTTGGGAGATGATGCTCCACTTTTCCCTTCTTCCTGTTTTAATTTAGTGCTGGGGATACTTTGCTGTTTACTCTAGCAGATTGGCTGATTTATTTGTTTGGATATAAAATGCATATAGCGTTACGATTGAGAATTATTTTATTGTTTTGCCAAGTAATTATAAAATAATTAGTAGTCTAACAAGACATAACTGTTAGTGACAATTTATTGTTGCTTTTTGTAACTATAATATTATAAATTATCGTTACATGCTGAATTGATTGCCTGATTGGGTGGACTTTAAGTTGTGTCGTGAACTAGGGTTTTCAAATTTAATTGGAGTGTGATTCCTTGCCATTGATGCTGCTGATAAATAATGAAATTACTGGTGTTTAATGCACAACAACAACATTATCTCATTATGTTAGAGGCTCTTGCCTATGGCGGCGTATGAGGGATCAGATGTATGCAACCATACATATGTGTTAGAAACACGGAGGTTGTTTTCCGATGACCCATAATGAAAATTACGTCAAACTGTGTCGATCAACTGTTACTTCACAATATAAGAAGCGTAGTCAACTTAGTGAGTCATTTTGCTTTATTTCATTATATTCCAAAACCAAAAAAATTGTGTCGTTGACTCCATTAGAAATGGAAAGACTGTGTTTAATGCACATGCTTCAAAAATGACTCGGTTGCCGCAAAATATGCCTGCCCCTGTCGAGCAAAATATCGCTGATGTAACCACATATGGATGAGATATCGTTACCGTCCAATAAAGATTACCATCTTCCATTCAGCCTCACGTCTTCTAGTCATTTTTAACTTAGTTTTATTATTCTTTTGATGTTACGTGTCATCAAGTGATGCGTCATTGTTTTTCTTAGCGGTGAAGGAATCCGGACCAAAATCAAGAGACGTACTATTTGTGTAATTTAAGTTGCTTGAGTCAAAAGAAGATTTGGTTTACTTCCTTGGACTTGCTGAGAGAGCTGAAACAAATCATCAAAAAAGATGCACGAGGTGAATCATTCATAAGGCTATTTTGGGCTTCATTCATATAGGATGCTTATGAAATGAGATATGAAAGAACTTGCTTAGTTTGTGATGTTAGTGGGAAATTTAATGTGCATACATTTTAGGTAAAATTACAAACATTTTTCTCAATATAACTGTATTCTTCCATTATAAATGAGGATAATAATCAACAAACTGCAAAGTATCAATAAAAGGATAATATCAATAAACTTCAAAGGTATACAACAACAACATTACTCTATTATCTTAGAGGCTCTCACCTATGTCTGGGTATGGGGGAACGCAACCATACCCATGTGTTAGAAAGCCACAGAGGTTGTTTCTGATGACCTATAATGAAAATTGCGTCAAGCTGTGTCGATCAACTGCTACTTCACAACATAAGAAGCGCTACCAATTTAGTGAATCATTTTACTTTATTCCATCACATTCCAAAATCAAAGAAGAGTGTGCGCTTAACTCCATTGGAAATGGAAACCAGTAAACTTCAAAGGTACGAAAAATCAAAATATAAGTACTAAGGTGCCAATATCAAACAGGTGGTAATACTTATTAGTAAAACCTCATGGCGCATTATCCTTTTTGTTGTGGGGAAGAAGCAATGTTCGGAGGCAGCAAACAATAAATGGAACAAAGCTATGCCGCCATTAGTGAGAACCGTCTAACCGACTTGTCCATTTTTGCTCCCTATACCTAGAGACCTATTCCACCCAACAATAGCTTTTATAATCATGGTAGAGACTTGCAGCTAGTAAAAGTTATACAATGGCAAACAAGATGACAAGAACGCTTTGCTTTGATGTAATTAGAAGGATTATGCTGCTAGCCAACAGCCCATCAAGACTCAAAAATCAAAAGTAGTGGCGTCTCATCCTTGCAATGATGCTGGTAATTGGTAACTAGAAATACAACAACAACGACATTACCTTATTGCCTTAGAGTCTCTCGCCTATAATAAGGTATGAGAGGGTCGGATGTATGCAACCATACCCATATATTAGAAACACAAAGGTTGTTTTCTGATGTCTCATAATGAAAATATGATCTGTTAGAATATGTTAATTTTTGATGATTTGCATAATTGACACTTAGAATGCCTAGATAAGGCGTCTAATGTGAAGGGTTTGAAGGTCAGTACACTTCGAACGTCTACATAAAGCGCCTAATCTGAAATGTCTGGAGACCAGTATACTTCGAACGCCTACATAAGGCGCTTCATGTGAAGTGTCTGGAGTCTAGTACACTTCGAACGCCTATATTAGGCACTTCATGTGCCAATCTGTGTAACATCATACTTTGAACGCCTAAACATGCGCTTCATGTGTGTTACAATGTTAAATGGACTGTTTCTCCCCAAAACGGGCACGAATATCAAGTTACTTTTGCCAAAAGTCAGAATTACTTCGAACAAGTATGAAGGCTGACAATAGGCGCTTCATGTGACTTCGAATGAGTCCTGTTGCCCATAATAGGCGCTTCATGTGACATTGAACAAGTATTCCTTATTCACTTAAGGCGCTTTATGTCACATTGAATGCGAGTTCAAATCCACATTGAGCGCTCTCTGTCACATTGAATGCTTGTTCACAAAACACATCTGGCGCTTCATGTGACTCAACGTTACAAATGTTTTATGCTGCACTTTCTAATGTTTTCTTGACATTTGTACCCTCTTTTTTAGTGTAACATCACATATTCTTCTCTCACTTTAGAGAATGCTATCTTTCCTCTTTGAGCTTTCAACAAGAAGCTTCCTCAAGAAGTTTTTTCATCCAATAGAAGATCTTCAAAGATGAAGATATGTCATCATAAAGAGACAAAATCCATTATTGTCTCCTACAACCTTGTCAACAGCTACAAGGTGATAAAACAAGGGTTTTCATCTCACTTTCATCTGTAATTTTCTACCAAGAGCTCTCAAGTTTCTCTCAAGATTTCACTCTCAAAATAGTTGTATTATTGTTGATTTTACTTTATTTGTGAGAGTGTGATTTACAAAGAAGAAGTGTCTTCTTCTTGAGTGAAGATTGTGAGAGGCTAAGTGTAGATTGTTGGTCAAGAAGCAAGGGTGCTTCTTGTTTGAAGAAATCCAGACCTTGGAGGGTTAGTTAATGGTGTGGTGGTGCAGCATATTCCCAACAAGAATTCTTTGAGGAGCAAGGAAGTTTTTTGTGGGCTAGAATTCAAGGGGTTGGCATTCTTGGTTGTGGTCTAGGCGTGTGGCCTAGTTTTCCTTACTTTGTAAGTTTTCTTTGATTGTTGTTTCCCCAAAAGAAATAACAATTCCCCATTCAAAATCCTTCTTGTGAAAAAACAAGAAGGTAGAGAAGTAGAGCCATTTGACTTGGAACCTCTA
>AP025075.1:24133714-24197881 GCA_036186865.1 Eustoma russellianum | reverse complement strand
GGTGAAAAGATTGAAGAGTCCATTCAAAGATTCACCAAGCTTGTCAATCTTCTTACGGCGGTTGGTAAAAAGATAGAGCAAGAGGATCTCAATCATTACTTCTTAAATAGTTTAGGAAGAGAACGGAATGCAAAGGTTACGACCAGTGAGGAGTCGAAGGATCTTGAAACTACTACTTTGGATGAGCTTTATGGTAATCATATCACTTATGAGATTCACCTTGAAGCTCAAGAAAAGAATGATCCGATAAGAAGTTCATCGAAGGCCCTTGCATGCGAATCGGAGTAATCGGACGATGAAGTTGGACTTCTTGTTCTAAGGTTTAGAAGATTTGCAAGGAAAAATGAAGATGAAGACAAGAGGTTCATCAAAGAGAAATTCTCCAAGGATAAAGAGAAAGTGAAGGACCAAGAGAACATATGATATAAATGTGGTAAATTTGGTCACTTCATGAAGGAGTGTAGGGTGAAGGATCTGCACCCAAAAGACAAGAAAGCCATCTACCAACGGAAGAAGGCTTTACAAGCGGAAGTAGCCCATTCGGAGAGTCTCTTATCCAGATCCGATAGCGACAATGACGACAATTATAATCTAGCTCTCACGGGAGTCTTCAACAACGATCTTGACAATGAGTTTTATTCTCTTATGGGCATCGAGGATGACATGGAGGTATGCACTGCATCCTCACATTATAAATTACAAGATGAAATAGATGATTTAGTGCAAGAAAATGATTTGTTAGAAATGAAATACAAACATGTCAAAAAGGACTTTAAAGCATGCATACATAAGTATAATGACACGTTAGAAAATCACATTGCATTACAACTTGAGCATGTCATCCCTAAACGGGAACCATGGAATGTGACAATGCACAAGCATGATAACCATCATTATCCACACAAACACATTCCTACATGTTTTTATTGTAATAAAAAGGGTCATGTAAAAAGAGTGTGTGGAGCTAAAAATAATAGAAATCTTGTGTGGGTGCCCAAAAGGAGAATTGTAGGTAATTAACCTTCAAGGATCCAAAACAAAAAGGGTATCAATGTCATATGATTTTTTTGTAGGCTCCAGCGCTAAATGGAGAAAGCAAAGACAAGAAGGTCAAACGAGTCGTGGACAGTGGGTGTTCTAACCATATGACGAGAGACAAAAGTCTATTCCATAGACTCACTATGCAAGATGGAGGAGTTGTCCACTTTGGAGGTAGCAAATGCCAAATCAAAGGACATGATATTATGGGTAACAATTCCTTCTCTCTTAGTGACGTTCTATATGTTGTTGGATTAAAGTTTAACTTGATAAGTGTCAGTCAACTATGTGATGCTAATTATGAAGTTACGTTTTTGAAAACAAAGGGCATTGTGAAAAAGGATAGCATTATTTTATTTAAGCTTTGAGATTCAAAAACATTTACAAACTTAGCATCAATGATTTGGTTACACAAAATATATCTTGCCTAATTGCCAAGAACGATTTGATGCAACTATGGCATAGACGTCTCGGACACGTATGTTTTAAAACATTTAAATTTATTTGTGAAATCAATAAGGTCCGAGGCCTTCCAAAAATGAGTTTCGAAAACCAAGACTTATATGACACTTGTCGAAAGACAAAGCTTGTGAAAACAAGCTTTAAACTAAAAACAAATATATCCACCTCCAAACCCCTACAATTATTACATTTGGATTTGTATGGGGATGTTGGAACAAAAAGTTTGGGTGGTAAACATTATACCTTCGTGGTAGTAGATGACTATACTCGTTACACATGGGTGATGTTTCTTGCAAAGAAAAATGATGCATGTAATGAGTTCATAAATTTAAGTAGGCGATTGGAAAATCACATGGGTGACACTATTAAAAATATACGGAGTGATCGTGGTGGTGAGTTTGATGGAGAGTTTGAAAGGTTTTGTGAATCCAAAGGGTACACTCATAACCTCTCGGCTCCTAGAGCTCCACAACAAAATGGTGTAGCCGAACGAAAGAATAGAACTCTACAAGAAATGTATAGGACGATGTTAAATGAGTTTGGTTTGCCCAAGTATTTTTGGGCCAAAGCGGTAAATGCCGCTTGTCATGTGATCAATCACATATATTGGAGACCTTACCTAAATGTGACACCTGATGAGCTTTGGAATGGTAAAGTTCCCAAAATTAGGTATTTCAAAGAGTTTGGGTGTAAGTGTTTCATACTTAACACTAAGGACACTTTGGACAAACTTGACCTCAAAGCGGATAAAAGTATCTTTTTAGGTTATGCCTCAAATTGTAAAACATTTCGTGTTTTCAGCAAAAGGAGTCAAAAGGTGGAAGAATCAATCTATGTTAAGTTTAATGAGTCACTTAATGACGAACCTAAACTTAATGAGGATTGTGAAGAAAATGAAGTTGTTGTTCCTCAAGAAGAAATTCTTGAAGACATTCCAACGGTTGCTCATCAACAAGAAATTGTTGATAAGTCTCCAAATGGAAACATTTTCATTGACTTAATAGTAGAAACTATTGAAGGTACTCCTCCACCAAGTGTTCATGAACTTAGTGAGTCAAATAGAAATATTTCTCATACTCATCTTGTTGATATACAAAATGTTGAAAATGCATCTCATGTTCTGGAAAATGATGATCATTTGAATCATGATGATTTGTCCATTCCGGAAAGTGATCATAAAGAAGTTGGAGAAGATGTCTCCAACCTTCCTAGATCATTCAAGCATAAAAGCTGTCACCCACACGAGTTGGTCATAGGTGATTTAAATAGAGGTATCACTACACAAAGGCAATATCGAGAGAAGGCATTCGTTTCTCTCATAGAGCCTAAGAATATTAAAGATGCACTTCTTGATGAAAATTGGATCTTGGCAATGCAAGAAGAATTAAACCAATTTGAAAGAAGTGACGTTTGGGAGTTAGTTCCCAAACCACTTGATCATCCCAGTTTTGGTACAAAATGGGTATTTCGTAACAAAATGGATGATCAAGGAAATGTCACTAGAAATAAAGCTAGACTATTTGCTCAAGGATACCGTCAAGAAGAAGGTATTGACTTTGATGAGACATTTACACCCGTAGCACCGCTTGAAACCATTACTATTGACATATGCTTGCTATAAAGATTTTAAACATTATCAAATGAATGTTAAATCTGTCTTTTTGAATGGTGTTATTCAAGAAGTGTGTGTTGCATAACCTCCCAGGTTTGATGATATTATTTTTGTTGCAACTAACAATTGTCTTTGCAATTTGTTAGCTTAATGCAAGGTGAATTCGGGATGAGCATGATGGGCGAGCTTACTTACTTTCTCGGACTTCAAATCAAGCAAATTCAAGAAGGTGTGTATATTTCTCAAACCAAATTCACAAAGGATTTGCTCAAAAAGTATAATTTTGGTGAAGAAAGACAAGTAAACACTCCAACGAGCACAAGTGGAAGCTTGACAAAGATGAGAAACGAAAACATATCGAGATAACCTTGTATTGTGACATTGTAGGGATTCTACTTTATTTGATTACAAGTAGACCGGATATATTACATGCAATGTTCTTATGTGCTAGATTTCAAAGTGATCCTAGGGAAATGCATCTGGTTGTGGTAAAACTTATTCTTAGATACCTTATATGTACTTTGAAATTTGGATTATTTTATCCTAAGAATGCATGTTTTGATTTAAGAGGACATTGTGAATCCGATTATGTGGAGAGTTTTGTTGATAGAAAGAGCACATCCTCGACATGTCAATTTCTCGTTGATTGTCTTGTCTCTTGGTTCTCCAAGAAACAAAACAGTGTAGCTCTTTTTACGACGGAATCCGAATATGTGTCGGCCGTCTCTTGTTGTGAACAATTGTTGTGGATGACCAACACTTTGAATGATTATAATATTCACTTCTTCAAGTGCCTATTTTGTGTGATAACACGTCTGCTATTAATATTGCACAAAATCCAGTTCACCACAATCGGACTAAGCATATTGAAGTGAGATATCTTTTCATCTGTGACTGTGTACAAAAAAACATGGTTAGTGTGGAATTTGTTCCAACACATGACCAATTAGCAGACATCTTTACAAAAACCCTTGCCTAGTGATGTATTTGCATCTATATGAAGCAGGTTAGAGTTACTTAACATGGATTGAAATAAACCCATCAGGAGTTGCAGCAAGAAAATTTTCAAATTTTCAAGCTCAGTACATATAAAGCGCTTCATCCCAATCGGTTCAGGCGTTCAATGTCGCATTAAGCTCCTGATATGAAAAATGTCACTCGTTCGAAGTGGCATCAAGCGGTTTATGTATTTAAAACAGTCGTTCGAAGTTGCATTAAGCTCTTTATACGAATTGTATCACTCGTTCAAAGTGACTTTAAGCGCTTAATCTCTTCAACCACAACCGTTCGAAGTCACTTTAAACGCTTCATCCTCTTTATGAAGTCGTTCGAAGAGACATAAGACGTTTAAACCCTAGTTATTCCTTGTCAAACCAAGTGACCTTTCACTTTTTCGCGCGAATTGAAGGATTTGATTGCCGTCGTCTTTCTCTTTTCCCACGTCCATCTCCTTCCCACGTTTCCCCATTCACTCCACTTCCCCATCAATTCTCTCTATCCCTTCTTCTTCTCCTTCCTCTTCATCTTCCGCCTTCATTTCACTTTACTCCCACTCTCCCACAATATCTCATTCCCAACCGTCCCCTGTCTCTTTCTCAACCTCCTCTTCTCTTTAAATTCCGTTTTTTTATATTCTCACAAACATTAGCACACCATACTTCTTCTACTGTCCTTACAAATCAAACAATCCCTTCTTCCTCAAATCAAAATGGCCTCTGCTAGACCTTCAAGACGTATCCTGAGGGGATACAAACGCAAACAAATTGCAGGGGTTATTGAACCCGAAAACTTGACATCCATCCGCCAAGAACTCACCAAGGACAACTTTCCTTGGATGAAAAAGAAATTCGGTTCGGATGTCAAAAATCCCCCACCTCACGCAGCAAAAGGTACCCATCTTTCACTTCATGCCCATATGATGTTTGAAGAATGGAGAAGCAGCAATAGGCTCGTAGTTCCCCTCAAACTGATTCGCGTTGATGACTTCGCTGAAGCTAATAATGCGAATCAGGTTCTTACTCTGTTAGATAAACAAGGCTGGACTTCACTCTAGTCCAGAAATGACATGAAATCCTTCTCACAGACCTACACCCAACTCTTCTATGCCAACATGTGGGTTACCCCAAAGACATAATCACAAGAGTTTTCCTTGCACACTGTAATATTTGGTACACCTCACCGTTTCTCCATGCAAGATATATGTGATGTCTTGAGAGTGAGAAATGGGGGCCTAAGTGACTTCTCTGTATTTGGCTAGAGTGACAAGATTTAGGCATAATGTGAGGGGGAGCATAAGTTCAGGGGGAGTAAATCCTAGAAGATATGCTAATTGTGAAATCATCAAAAAGAGAGAGAATGTTAGAATATGTTAAGTTTTGACGATTTGCACAATTGACACTTAGAACGCCTAGATAAGGCGCCTAATGTGAAGGGTTCGAAGGTCAGTACACTTCGAGCGCCTACATAAAATGTCTAATCTGAAGTGTCTGGAGACCAGTATACTTCGAATGCCAACATAAGGCGCTTCATGTGAAGTATCTGGAGTCTAGTACACTTTGAACGCCTATATTAGGCGCTTCATGTGCCAAGCTGTGTAACAGAACACTTTGAATGCCTAAACACGCGCTTCATGTGTGTTACAAAGTTAAATGGACAGCTCCCCCCAAAAGGGGCACGAATATCAAGTTACTTTTGGTAAAAGTCAAAATTACTTCGAACAAGTATGAAGGTTAACAATAGGCGCTTCATGTGACTTCGAACGAGTTCTGTTGCCCACAATAGGCGCTTCATGTGACATTGAACAAGTATTCCTTATTCACTTAAGGCCCTTTATGTCACATTGAACGCCAGTTCAAAGCCACATTAGGCGCTCACTGTCACATTGAATGTCTGTTCATAAAACACATCAGGCGTTTCATGTGACCCAACGTTACAAATGTTTGTGCTGCACTTTCTAATGTTTACTTGAATTTGTACCCTCCATTTTAGTGTAACATCACAGATTCTTCTCTCACTTTGGAGAATGCTATCTTTCCTCTTTGAGCTTTCAACTAGAAGCTTCCTCAAGAAATTTTTTTCATCCAAGAGAAGATCTCCAATGACGAAGACATGTCATCACAAAGAAAAAAATCCATTATTGTCTCCTGCAACCTTTTCAACTGCTACAATGTGATAAAACAAGGATTTTCATCTCACTTTCATCTGTAACTTTCTACCAAGAGCTCTCAAGTTTCTCTCAAGCTTTTACTATCAAAATAGTTGTATTATTATTGATTTTACTTTATTTGTGAGAGTGTGATTTGTAAAGAAGAAGAGTCTTCTTCTTGAGTGAAGATTGTGAGAGACTAAGTGTAGATTGTTGGTCAAGAAGCAAGGGTGCTTTTTGTTTGAAGAAATGCAGACCTTGGAGGGTTAGTTGATGGTTTGGTGGTGCACCATACTCCCAACAAGAATTCTTTGAGGAGCAAGGAAGTTCTTTGGAGACTAGACTTCAAGGAGTTGGCATTTCTTGGTTGTAGTCTAGGCGTGTGGCCTAGTTTTCCTTACTTTGTAAATTTTCTTTGATTGTTGTTTTCTCAAATGAAATAACAATCCCCCATTCAAAATCCTTCTTGTAAAAAAGCAAGAAGGTAGAGGAGTAGAGCCATTTGACTTGGAACCTCTATACATGTTGTGTTCTTTACACTTCCGCAAGTTTATTCATTTTTAAAGAACACACCCAAGTGTAGATTTATTCTCATACACGAAAAATATCCTGAAAAATATCCATACTTAGTGAACATACTATTCAACCCCCCTTCTAGTGTGTTCTAAGGGACCTAACATGATCCACTAATAAAAGACAAATCAAAAAATATGATCCAACCCAGACAACAAGTTAGTATCCTGCTATGCTCCAAATCAGTCAAATCACTTATTAAGAATTACATTGGTTTTCTGTAGGATTTTTCTTTGACATGAGATGTTTTCCAACGTGTGAAGACTTGCCTACCAGCGCTATATGCCAATTTTTTAGGATTTTTATGCGTTGGTATGAAAATGGTGAATACAAGTTGACATTCAGACCCTAACATCAGTTTGATAGTAAGTTCTGATATCATTTTTAACACGCTGACATTGGGTCTAACGATATTAAATATCAACACTCCGTTTTGTGATGGTTCGTCAAAATAGTTAGCTCAAGTTGATATTTAGTATTTTAAGTTCATACCTATATACTACTATGTTTTGTGATACCTTCTTCCATATATGTGGGACGAGATGTTACACGTCCTTTGGACGCATGGTGAAGAGACCCACGATCCTACATCGGATAATGTAAAGATAGGGTTAGAAGGAGCCTAAGTGATAAATGTTAATAACGACTAATCTTTTTTGGCCCAACTAAGACGAAGCTAGATAAAATTGACATTCAATATTGCAGTCAGGCCCATAGTAGCAAAGATGATCTCGAACAAACACGAGACATAGAATCTGCTAGATAAATATGGATCATTAGCTACAATTATGATATCAGAGACGACTATCAGACTGTAAAAGTCTGATAAAAGGATTCAGGATGGGCTAGGTGAGGACCTGACACAGTTCCAATGGACTACATTTTAAAGATCCATAATTCTGCATTAAATAGTGTGAAGATTGTGTCATGGATATATGAATGAACCTAAGTTGTACTCCCTCTGTCTTAAAAATATTGTCATAGTTCGACTTAAACATAATTTAAGAAAGTCAAACTATGTGGGTCACTATTATTATGTCCTTATTTGGTTACCTAGGCAAAGTAGATAGAAATCATGTGTTATTTGAAGGGATATTATAAAACCTTTGACAACTAATACTTACTCTCTTTAGAAAGTGGACAATATTTTTGGGATAAACAAAAATCGAAAAGATAATATTTTTGAGACAAAAGAAGTAAAAGCCAACAAGAATTAATCTTTTTAGAGCCAACGAAGTCAAAGCCTTGTAAATTTGATATTTAATAATGCATCCATGGCCATAGTAGTGTTACGGGACCCAAACAGATGCGATACGTAGAATCTGATGGACAAATCTGAGTTGGTACATACATCATCTGATCAATGACTTCTTGAAAGACAATGGTATATATGACGTCTTCGAGCGGATCTCCTCTAAATTCTTTAGAAAAGGCATGTCATAATTTTCTTAAAAAAAATACTTTTTCTATTTTAAAAACATTGTCTTAGTTTAATTTGAGAATAATTAAAAAACAGTCACACTATTTTAGTCATTTATATTCTATTTTTAGTTGGTTACTTGAAGTAAACTAAAGAAATCAAATAATTTTTAATTTAAAAGAGTAGTATGAAAACTTTGATTATTGACGTAGGTGACACTATTTAAATTTTTAAATGAAATAATAATATTTATAAAATATTTTCTTAGATCCACCACTTTCATTTCAAAAGATTTCTTTTTCTCCTATACCAGTGTATGGAGTAGGGCATTGGACGACAGAAAGAGAAAAGGCAAAATATAGAATCTGCATGAATTCATTAAATTCACTTGTGTTTGTCGAATAGAAATATGCATGATGGACTCCAACGAGGAAGACAACGGCCAACAAAAAATTTTGAATAATAATAACAACAAGAAGAAGAATGATAATAATAATAAAATAATAATAGTCAGTAACAATAATAATAATAATAATAATAATAATAATAATAATAATAATAATATTATTATTATTATTAACGAGGAGTCATAAAAGTTTGTTCCTTGAGAAAGTACGGTTTTTATGACTTGGATAATTACTATTTATGTAAAAATCGATTTTTTTGGTCAAAAAAGTGATAATATTAAACGAGACATGACTGTTTACAATCGTTTACTAGCCAGACTAGGGTTAAGTGGTCAGGTTACTTCGGAATGAGGTTGTCTTTTGCTCGATGGCGGATCATGTAGATCAATAAAATGGTTCGATTCCATATCAAACGAAATGCACGTTAAAGTGTTGTCTTGTATAACGATACCGTTCTCTATCCTAAATAAACTACAAAAATACATCGTCTCATATTGATGAAGGCATGTTAGAGCTGAGTTATAGCTGAACTGCTGACCTGACTTGCCGACCTGAACTCACCGTTTTCAGCTCGGCAGTATATTGACCTGACTTCACTGATCTGCTGGCCGACCTGAACTCACCGATGAGCCCAATTCGGAAGATCTGAAGCATTGTTTACGGCTCATTAGATACGATTGTAGATATCGAATCTAATTAGATATATTCTAGTCAGAATTTATCCTGTACATAAATCTAGAGATATGATAGGATTTGTACGGATCTTTTATTAATCTCTATAGCTGTAGATTAGCACAAATTGGTCCGTTGTATTTTCTATAAATTGACGAACAAGTGAATAGAAAAAATCAGAGATTTGAGTTGCCAAAACCTTTGCGCTTGTCTGTTTTTACATAGTATCAGAGCCATCAGTGACCTAAAATTTCTGATCTCCTTCCTTCAGAAATTTTCTTTTCACCCATGGCCACCGAATCCTCTACCTCTTCTTCACAAACCATGGCAACCGAATCTTTTCACAAGAAAAGTTATATCTCCTTATGATCTGCACTCAAGTGATCACCTTGGGTTGCTCATCACTTCTGTTCAACTTACAGGATCAAACTATGAAGAATGGGCAAGGGCCGTTCGTGGCTCCTTGCTCGCCTGACGGAAATATGGTTTTCTCGATGGAACCATAACTCAACCTGATGATGGGTCTCCCGATATACCAGATTGGGAGCCTGTCAATTCCATGATTGTCGCATGAATTTTGAATACAATTGAGCTCAGCTCGCATTCCACACCATCATGTGCCTCGAGCAACCACTGTCAAGGAACCACTTGATAGATGTGCCTTTAGATGTATGGGTTCCCTGCAATGTACAACAACAATTTAGGTACCATTTTATTTTGGGTCCTTACGAGTTAGTTATTCACCTCTTTGTAAAAGTACCTTTCGGTACCCATACTTGGGTGATCTTTCTCGGTCTAGCAAATGGTAAAAATGTAGATAAAGGAGCAACATAGTAGACATGGGTTGAGAAAGCATTAGGCCTTTGGCCGAGAATCCCCTTATGCGCATCATATGGTGTGCGTTTTTTATATGTTCTAGTGTTAGTGTGCATAGTGCGTGATCTAGATGCATGGAATGAATGTCGTGTATGTATCAATGGTTTCTTCTCATATCTATACGGCGCATAATTATATCTTGTATGATATGAAGAAGAAGCATGATGAGATGAAGGGAGAGGGGGCCTAGGCATCTTCTTAGGCGCCATATGTGCCTTAGGTGTTTCTATTTTCTTAGACAAAATGAATTTGGTTGGTTTAATTGATGTTTCATTTTTCTCAATGTATCCTAATCTGGTTTTATCACTATCATGCTTTTGTGACAAAATGATGCGATCTAGCATGTTAGTTCCCGTGTCAAATTGTTTCATCATTTTCTCTAAATCCGTATTCCTTGATTTCAAGTTTGAAATCTCCGATTTTATTTCATTATTATGTGTAGTTAATGGTGAAATATCTGATTTTAATGCATTGATGATGTGAGACGAATCTTCTTTTGAATCGTTTAATTGAGAAACAAGATTTGTGTTAGAAGCTTCTAACAACTTCTTGTCTTCAATTAATCGTTTCTTTTCTTTTGCGAGAGTCTTGGTGAATTTGTGCAATTCTAAATATTGACTAAAAAGATCATCATATGAAGGTTCAGAATCAGAGCCAGAATCGGAAGATACCTCGTTTGATGCTTTGGATACAAAGCATACTTGGGCCGTCTATTCTTCGGTATTGGTCTTAGAGTCGGATGTGTCACTCCAAGTGGAGGCCTTGAGAGCTCTTCTCCTTTATTTAGGTTCTGAGACGAGTCTAGTTTTGGTCCGATCCTTGTCAAGGTGTTTGTTTGTTTGTTTGTCCTTGTTAGGGCAGGCATAAGATAAATGTTCAAGTTTCCTGCATGCATAGCACTTCACATCCTTGTCATTTGTTTTATTTTTATTTCTTTTAGTGGAAGTAGCCTTAGGTTTCTTTTTAAATGACTTTCTCATGAATTTTCTTAAATCTTTAGCCAATAGTATTAAGTCATCATTGTCTGATTCGGAATCACTATCATCTACGTGATCGGAAGAAGTAGAGACGTATTCATTTGATTTAAAAGCAATAGTCTTACCTTGTTTTGACGTTGATTCCGATTTCCTCGTATACCTTTAGCAATCCGATTAGTTCCTCCAAATTTATTGATTTGGTTTCTTTACTTTCCTCTATTGCTGTGACTTTAGGGTCCCATTCAGATGGAAGACTTCGTAGTACCTTTTGGACCTTTTCCTGCGTAGAGAAACCTTTGCCAAGAGACTCAAGTGAATTACAGATGTTAGTCAATCGTAGATCCATATCAACAATAGACTCATTAGGCAACAATTTGAAAGACTCAAGTGTGGACATAAGCATATTAATCTTGGACCTTTACTTGGCTAGTCCCTTCATGTTTCATCTCAAGAATTCTCCACATCTCTTGAGCACTAGAGCAATTAGATACGTAACTAGATTCACTTTTACTTAGCCCGTTTAAGAGTAATTGCCTGGCTATAGCATTCATACTTAGTCTCTTTTTGTCATCATTAGTGTACTCTTGTTTTGATTTTACAACTTCTAGTGCGACACCATCTACAGTAGATAATTTAGAATGAACAAATGGATCGTCTTCTATAATAGACCATAGATCAATATCAATAGCCATAAGAAAAAGTTTCATTCTTAGTTTCCATTGAATAAAGGACTCACCATCAAAAAGAGGAGGCCTTTGACTCGACATACATTTTTTGTTCGGTTTTGAAGCTAGTGGTTGCCATCTCACTTAGATCGTTGGATCTCCTTGTTATGAGTGTGCCTGCGCTCTGATACCACTTGTAGGACCTGTAAGGCACCACTAGAAGAGGGGGGGATTGAATAGTGGGTGCGGAAAATTTGGTTTTTAAAATTGTTTTGACCCAAAAACCCAACTTCTGAAAACAGTTTCTGTTTTCAGGTCCTATTTTGCAACGTTTCAAAAACTAGGTTATAGGCCTTCAAAAATTCTGAAATTTGGAGAAATTGTAATATCAGATAGTCCGAGTATCTCCCAAAAATTTCAGATAAAAACTCAACCTCTAACCCCTTGAAACATCGTTTGTGGCTAGATTGCGCAAATCTGCCAGAAACAGTAGTCTGATTTAAAAAATTTATTCCGATTAATCCGTAGCTCCAAATGGTCTGAAAATTTAATGACAAAGCCCTTACTATATTTTTTAAAATGGGTTGAAACAGTTTTGAAAAATTTCTTTCGGAAGTATGTCAAATACGTCCAAGTTCTCAACATTTGCAAGTCTGAAAATCAGATTGCACTAGTCTTAGAACTATTAATGTTTGAATGACTTATACTTGTCCAAATGGGTTGAAACTTGCGCCAAATGAAACTTAGGAGATGTATCTATATTTCTAAAAACATTTACAATTTTTGAAATTCGTTTACTATTTTTAAGATTGCGACGAAACGGATATAAAGTGTAGGAAACTGAAAGTATTGTGAAGTAAAATAAAGAACACAAGGGATTTTATACTGGTTCGGTTAAATCAACCTACTCTAGTCTTCGAGGACACCTTACTCGGTTATCACTAAACAAAATAACACCTTACCACAAGGGTTGCTGGAGTTACACACCAACTCTAACCCTTTACAATCGAAACAAGCAATCATAATGATCACGAACACTACCACCGAGCGGATGAAGGTTTGATCACACCTTGATCAATATTTTACAACAATAAGGCATGTAAGGTGGTATGAATGGAGCCTACACAATATGTTTGAATATAGATACAATAGGCTTGAGAGAGAAAGAGAAGAAAGAATTGTAGAAGAAGAGAGTATAGAGACTTTTTGCACTTTAGAAATTGTTAGACTTGTCTTGTATTAGAATGACTCTTCTTCTCTTCTTTTTATCTTGCCTTGGCCGCCCACTCTAGGGCTTCATTCCATCTTGAGAATTCTCTTTTAAGTCCTTGGAAGTATGCCTTATATAGATGTGACATCAACTTGCTTACTTGACACAACTTGATTGGATGATTGTCTTGGCCTTCCTTACTTGGTACTCCTTGATTGGATGAGATTTTCCATCACTTGATGACTGTAAAAATCTGAGAATAACATTCAAAACATGTGCCAAAATAGTAGCAATAACCTTGCCAAATATCATACAATTAATCCCACTTAATTTGCAAGGTAAATTAATCTCCATTTACTTCAAAAAATCGACCAGCACTTTGTATCACATGCTGAAATTTTCAGCATGTGCAATAATCTCAAGATGTTCAAATTATTGCATATTATCACGCGAATTTGTTACAATTAAGACTCAAATTTCGGCCACCCTTAACTTACACATGTTGAATTTTTAGCATGTATTACATTTATAGCAAAGTTTAAAACATTACCTTGTGTAGCTTCCTCCATTATGTCACTAACTTTGTGTAGTCCATTCTTCACCAATCAAGATGCCAACTAAGCTCCACATAGACTCCACCAAGCAGCATTAGGTGTGTGATTCAAACTTGAACATGTGCTGAATTTATTTTTGTCAACTTTGTAAAATAGTGCACAATAATTATACACATATGGTATATTCCAATCAGCCTTAGTTTGAATATTCTAGAACACTTTAGTATGTATTGAATATGTAAAAAGTGTCTAGATACATGTTGCATGTCATCCCAAAAACGTTCCATGTGTTTTGTTCGTAGAAAACCGAATTTTCGACTTTTGTCGATTACACGATTTTTCTCCGAGTGAATTCCAACTTTTTGCACATGTCATATATATTATGTCACACATAATATACATAAAAGAACTTTAATATTCAGCTCTAATGGCTGATCAAAGTGTCGCCTACATGTGACAAAAACTTGAATTTGGAATCTCCACAATTTGGCCTTAATTGGGGGTGATTTGTGTGTGCCAACATGAAATAATTTTCTGGCTGAGTGTATCATGTAAGCCACAAAATTTGTGGCCGTTTTTAAAATGTAGGGGTTGGCCATCTATATATGGCAAGTACGTGGCACGTTATCGAAGTTTCGGTAGTCACTCGATACGACAATTTTTGATGTAGAACCTTGTAACGTGTCGTAATAATTTTGTCATCACCATGACTTATATCATATGATATAATACTTGAATATACTTATAAATATGAGGTAAGTATAGTGGTGTGACGTTGACGTACGTTCGTAATATATATAACGTGTCGGTAGTACGTTGGAATATATATGTATAGTGCCTTTTAAAAAAAATCTGAATATATATATATATATATATATATATATATATATATATATATATATATATATATATGAAAAACGTGTGACTTGAGGGTAGAAGGAGACTTTCCATTTCTATGTTTGTTGCCTTCATGCCTTCTCCAAATATTTCTCCATTTAATGAACTACTTAGTTCATTTAACTAAGTACTTCACTTAATGAACTAGTTTAGTTTATTAATGATGGCACCTGAAAATAGTTCAAACACAACAAATGTTTGTCATTTGATGTAAGATTTAAAGATTCATGGCTTGTTAGTACAGAAACATTATATATAAAGTATATAAGGCAAGTTTGCCGTAAAAACATGTCAAGTCATAAAATGTGCCATGCATTTCTTTAGCACACGTTATTTAAATCATGCATTTTGTGAATCACTCAAACCCTTTTTCTTAACAGAGTTGTGGGACGACATCAAACATCGTTTTGCGATTATGAATGCTCCTCGAGTGCAGCAACTAAAGAAGGCACTCGCAAATTGCAAGCAAAATGGAGATTTTGTCATGGCATATTATGGCAGATTCAAGAAACTCTGAAATGAGATAAAAGATTATGATGACATCCCGTTGTGTGTTGCAACGGCTGTAGGTGTGACTTGCGAAACACACTCAGTCATCGCAAAGAAGCTGACCGAGTTCATTAGTTCCTTATAGGATTCAATGAACATACGTTTGAACAGTGCGCTCATCTATTTTTAGCCAGGAACCTCTTCCTACTCTGAACAGGGTGTATCACATGGTGATTCAAGAAGAAAGTCTGGGTCTATTGTATTAGCGGAAGAAAAGCGTGAATCTCCTTCCTTTGCCCTAATGGAGACAGGGAAGACAGATGCTGACAGGAAGGACTCCAAAGCTGCGGTGGTGTGTACACATTGTCGCAAAAAGGGACATGAGGCCAGCATATGTTTTCAAATTATAGGCTATCCTGACTGGTGGGGTGACCGTCCAAAAGAACAGATGAAGTCCAAAGGTTCTGCACAGCTGACATTCTCACGGTCCAAGGCAACGGGCAGCGCTGCACATGTGGCAACTGCTCCATCAAAAGCATCCTCCACCTCGGATGATGCGCACGAGGGTGCGAAACTTTTGACCGATCTTTCTGCAGCCAAGCTGAGCTCACTTCTCCGAGCTCTTAGTACACATAAGCATACAGCTCCAGAACGCCTCAGTGGTAAGCCTACTGACTCTTTTTGAATTATCGAGACGGGAGCTTCTCGTCATATGACGGATAACTTAGATCTTTTGCATAATTATGCCCCAATTCCATCGTGTAATATCCGGCTCCAAAATAAGACTGTGACTCAAGCGCAGCACCAAGGGTCAGCTTGACTGAATGAAGAACTGATGCTTGACCAAGTGTTCTTTGTTTCAAATTCAACTTGCAATTTGCTATCAGTTTCACAGTTGCTGCATAATCAAGATTATGTTGTTAAATTTACTAACGAAGGTTGTGTGATACAGGACCGGATTACTAGGACTCGGATTGGAGCAGCTGATGTGATCGAAGGACAGTACATTTTGAGAAGAGCAGAATCTATCCGGATGCATGCAGTAGAGAAGGAGTCCGACGTCTCCCTATGGCATAATCGGTTGGGAAACCCTTCCAATCGAGTCTTACGTTTGTTGCATAACATCATACCTTCCTTTGGTGACATTAGTATAACTTGTTGTGAGGTCTGCCTTCGCACAAACAGACCAAAAAACCGTTTGATTTAAGTGATACTATTGCTGATCAGTGTTTTGATCTTATTCATTGTGATGTATGGGGTCCTTATCGACACAAAAATTCGTGTGGTGCGTCTTATTTTTTGACTTTTGTGGATGATCATTCTCGGACTGTGTGGGTGTACTTGCTAAAAAACAAAGACCGAGTCCCAACTTTAGCGAAGCAGTTCTTAACCATGGTTAATGCCTAGTACAACCAACAGATTAAAACTTTCCGAACTGATAATGGAACAGAATTCTTACCACTAACCACTTTCTTCACTGACCAAGGTGTGATACATCAAACCTCCATTCGATATACCCCACAACAAAATGAGAAAGTTGAATGAAAACATCGACACATATTGAATGAGACACGAGCCCTTTTCTTCCAAGCTAACCTTCCTTTAATCTTCTGGGGTGTGTCCTCACTGCGGTTCAACTCATCAACCGCACTCCATCTACCTTACTTGGAGGCAAGACACTTTATGAAATTCTCTTTGGCCGACCTCCAAGTTACACCCATCTTCGAGTTTTTGGAAGCCTGTGTTACATTCACAATGATCAAACCCATGGTGATAAGTTCCAATACCGCAGTCGTAAATGTATCATGGTTGAATACCCCTCTGGAAAGAAGGGCTGGATGGTTTATGATCAGAAATTTGTGAATTCTTTGTTTTTCGAAATATCACTTTTGCCGAGACCACATTTCCATTTGCTAACACATCTTCCGATATTCCTTTACCAGCCTCCCCTGACCCTGTGCTCCTAAAAAACTCTCCCATTGATCCATATTTTGTTCCACCTATGGCACTACCAGAAACATCTTCTTCCTTATCCAAACCGACCCCAACTGACCCGAGCTCAGCTCCCACCTAAGCTCGACCGACAAGAATCCAACACTGGACTTCAGCACAGCAGAAGAAAATTTGCAACCTGAGCTGCTCTTACCCGCTCCCCTCTCGCCATCTTCACCTCAGCTGGCCGAGGACAGCGCATAAAGAAGCTTCCTGCAAGATTGGCGGATTATGACATGAATGCAGTACAGTCCCGTCCTTCGCTCACATCACCTGAATCGATTGTTTTCTCTGGCATTCCCTACTCTATCCAAGTTGGGTGTTGCTGATCTTCATGCTCCAGCTTGAGGGGGGTGTTAGAGCCGAGCTAGAGCTGAACTGCTGACCTGACCTGTCGACCTGAACTCACTGTTTTCAGCTAGACAATATACTGACCTGATCCCACTGATCTGCTGGCCGACCTGAACTCACTGGCGAGCTTAGCTCGGAAAATTTGAAACGTTGTTTACGGCTCATTAGATATGATTGTAGATATCCAATCTAAGTAGATATATTCTAGTCATTGAATTTATTCTGTACATAAATCTAGAGATATGATAGAATTTATGTGGATCTTGTATTAATCTCTATAGCTGTAGATTAGCACGAATTGCTCCTATCTATTTCCTATAAATTGACGAACAAGTGAATAGAGAAAATCAAAGATTGGAGTTGCCAAAACCTTTGCGTTTATCTATTTTTACAAGGCCAAACTGCCATTTATAATAGCGACAAGTATGTTTGGTTCGACTTATCGGAGTCAACGTCACCTAACCGCGTAAATGGAGGATCAACCTATACACACCCTCCTCTCAGCTCGACCTGGGAAGTGTAAATTACTCTCGGCCCAGTCATCCGGCGTCAACACCGACATGTCCCAGCTACTCGCTATGGATTGGCTCTGAGCTCGTTATCTCAAACACACTGCTCGACCACGCTTTCAGGGTCATGGCGCCTCTGCTCGGCTCAGCAAAACTACCAGAACAGGCACTTGCCAGCAAGCAATATTGACCATGCACCGGACACATGGCACTATGTGGTAGCCATGCAAACACAACTATCCAGTTGGACGACACACGTGCCATCATCCCGTAGCTCCTCAACATGCACTAGCTGCCAGGACGAGCAGAGGTTAAGAACGCAATAAGAAAACAAATACGCAGCTATAACCAGCAAAAAACAGAGACATATCTCTCTATATTTTCCAAACATACAATTATGAGCATTACCTACAACTAACTTCATTATGAGAGGAACTACTTCGGGACCTCTAATTTCTCAAGCAAGTGTCTTGGAACGTCAGCTCTGGCAACAAACTGCGTCCTTGTAAGACGTTGACTGTATTTTCTCTATTCAGATCATCTTTGATCCTAGTGATGATTCGACTTCGCCATCTGGTGCTAGATGAAGAGTTGTAAACCTCCGGACCAGGCCTTCATTCGCCTTTCTTTATTCTAAAAATAATATCTCCTTCTGTGAAGACAGAGAGATGGGCCTCACTATCCACCAGAGAAGGCCTCCAGAGGACAGTGGGCCACGTGCACCCAAGAAAGTCACCTGAGAAGAACATGAGCGGGCTCTACGCTATGTAACCGAAAACTTGGGTGTATTTGAAGCCATGTAGAAAGGTTGAAAGGCAAAGGTCTAGAAGCCGTATGCATGGACGAGGACCTTCCTTCGAACTATGAAGAGAAGGAAAGGTCCCAAAAACAATCATCCAAACCTCGGGATAACTTCATGGAAGATGCTAGAGATAGGGGCAGGAAGCATTTAATTGAGCCGCTGCCGCATATAAAAATGTCTTAGGAGTGTGATCTTGTCACTCCAAGCACAAGCATCGTGCGCCTCTGCCGCGCTACAGCCGAGGCAGTCGGGATGTTGGAATGATAAATATACACTTTTTCTTATACATGCACACCTTGTTGGTATAAAAAGACAAAATAAAAATAAAAAAGAGACATATTTCCAGAAGACCTTTAATCAGAGCTTAAAAGAAATAAGAGTGCAAGACGCTTACTATTTATGTTTAATTTTTTGTGAAGTGACAAGGTTTTATTAATTGCTAATAAATTTACAATATTTATAAAATTTCCCCGACACTACTGGCCAAGAGTCCTTTAAGCATTTTTAGGTATGAATCTGTAAAAGCTGTAGGTTATCCTTGCTATGTCGCATCATGGTATGTCACTATGCCCTCCTTTATTTTTCTGTGGCACACAAATAATGTTCCTCATATAGCGATCACGTTAGTGCCTTTGCCTTTATGATATCTGTTTTGCACTCAATTTGGAAAGTGTTTTTGTATTCAAACCAATCCATTGGGAATATTGTAAGAAGGTATCGACATGAATGGATGACATAACTGTGGACATGGTTATGGAATGAAAAATAAAATTCTCATACCGAATATGTAGAATTTCTTTAGGAATCTCCATATATTAAAAAAACTGAAAATTTGCATTAAGGCTTGCATTTGAATTCCTTAAGAGAAGGGTACTAGAGAGGGTCTTGTTAATTTTCAACCTTGAGATCACGGGTTCGAGCCGTGAAAACAGCTTCTTGCACAAAATGTAGGGTGTAGCTACGTACATTAGATCACGAAGCGATCCTGTCACACCCTAGATCCTGCACAAACACGGGAGCCTAGTGCACCAAAAACGCCTTTTGAGAGAAAGGTACTAGAATTAGTCCTTTTCCACAAAAAAGACTTTTTTTTTATTAGAAACATACAACAACCACCATACCCAGTATATTCTAACAACAGCAAAAACTATCTCTAGGGTCTGGGTAGGGTGAGAGGTACTAGAATTATCCTTTTTCCAAAAAGAAAAAAAGACATTTTTCATTAAAAACATACAACAACAACCATACCCAGTATATCCCAACGACAACAAAAGTTGTTGCTAGTGCTGGAAAGTGTGAGAGGCAAACAAATAATATCTCTATCCTAATGGATATAGAGTTTGTTTCTGTTGACACCCTGACTCAATATATATCGGCATAGATGACATAATAATAAGAATATGGCATGCGAGTCTACTAGTGAAAGAAATAGAGCACTAAAAGTAGAGCACATAAATATGGATCAAAACCAGAAACATAAAAAATTATATTGAGACAGAAGAACTTTATGTTTGTTAAAAACAAAAGAGGGAGATGATATACCAGCGGAAGTGTAAGTACTATGTAATTACAATGGTTGGTGATAAAGACAGAACAATTATGGACAATTAGTTTAAGTAGAGCAACATTTAGTAAATGACCTTACCAACCTTTTCTAAAAAGAAAGCCCGTCTTTAGTAACCTACCCAATATTATCCATAGAGAATTATCAGTTACTTCTGAAAAGGATATGCTATGAAATGATAGCAAAATAAAAAAAAATACATGATACAGGTGCAATTTGAGGAAGGATGTAGGCTTTTTATTAGATTTATGATATTGATCTAAGTGTATCAATATATGAACTGTTTTTAGTAATACAAGAGCTCACCCTTTTATATTTTATCTTTTTTTAGATGATTGAGCAAGATGAAACCACGCATGGACGGAAGATTTATTGCTTTGTTTTTTTTAATCGATTTTCATGATTAACGATGATGTTAGACTGAGTTTCATTATGTTTCTCTTGGGGATTTCTTTGATGTTAGATTATAGACTTGTATGAGATGTTTTTAGATTTATTTATGAGGTTGATTTGCCATTTTATCTAAGTCTTTTGCTTTCATATTTTTGTTGACGTCGGAGGATTTTATGGCTCTTTGGTTACAAGATAAGAATATGACCGGTCTTACTTTTGTTTTGTAACACAGATTAGGACAATTATGTGAATTATGTGGTCGGATTCTATAAAGAATGACACTGTTTCAGATTAAAGAAGAACTTGTGAAGGAATTAGCTCGAATGAAGAAGAGAGAATTGGAGACAGGCGAGCTACTACGAACTACAGGACTAGCTCAGCTGCTGCCTCTAGAGTGGACTGATGGAGATCACCTCTTCAGCCTGCTTCCATACTTGGGATAATGGCTCTATCAAATCTAGGCTCGACAGAGTCATCACCAATGTTGTCTTCCTAGAGACGTTCCCCACGGCAAAGGTATACTTCTTTCCCACAGGTTGCCTCTCTGACCACTCTCTTGGCGTGCTCTGCTTTGATAAATTCAGGTCTACAGTACGAAGTGGAGACAAAGAGTACATGGCTCAGCAATATTCCAAATCTGCAAGAAGCTGAAGTCCCTGAAAGGTCTCCTGAGGGGCCTGAACAGAAAATCCTTCTTGCACATCTCCAGCCGAGCTGACCAGCTGAGGAAGAGCTGAAATCATGCAGGAGTTTCCATACAATTGGGGCTCCCCTGAATAGAAGGACAAGCTGCAGAAGTAAATGCACCTTGCATTCAATCTAAAGGAGGCATAAAGAAAATACTTTGCTCAGCCGCCAAAGGTAACTTTTTAATTTCGAGCGACAGGAACACAGAATTCTTTTACCCTATAATTAAAAGGAACAGGTCGAGAAACAACATTACGGGAGTTCAGCTAGTTGATGGTACTATGTCATCATCTGCATTTTGTTCAGTTCTTTATTGACCTGCTCGGCCCAACTCAGCCTGTGCAGGCCATCAGTGCACAAGTGTTGAACAGAGGCCCACTGCTCTCAATTTAGCAGGCTGACTCTCTTACTGTCCTTATCTTGGAGGCTGAGATCAAAGCAGCTCTGCTCTCCATTGGTAAAGACAAATCTCCAGGCTCTGATGGTTACACATCTCAGTTCTTCATCAGCTAAATCATGCTATCATTGCTCTGGTTCCAAAGTCTGCTCATGTCAACAGAGTTGAGGATTACATGCCTATCTCCTGCTTCAATGTCATATACAAGACTATATCTAAGATACTTGCCATTACAATGACGTCAGTCATGTCTTCCTTTATGGATCCTGCTCAGGCCGGCTTCCTTAAGGCCAGATCCGTGATGGAAAATATATTCTTGGTACAAAAGCTGATTAGGGAGTACGGGAAAAAGAGAACTGCTCCTAAATGCATGCTCAAAGTTGACATCAGGAAGGCTTTTGACTCCATTAGCTGGTCCTTTTCTAAGGACATGCTATTTGGACTTGGCTTCTCTTCTGTCTTCACTGTATGGTTTATGGGGTGTGTGACCTCCACCTTGTATTCTATCTCGCTCAATGGCAGACCTTATGGGCACTTCTAGGGCAAACGTGGGCTCACACAAGAGGATCTTATATCGCCCTTCCTGTTTGTAATAGGCATGGAGTACCTCTCAAGACTCCTACGACAGCTACACCATGACAAAGAATTCCAGTTTCATTCTAGCTGTGCTGAGTAGAACATCACCCGCTTCAGCTATGCGGATGACCTGATCCTCTTCTCCCGTGGTGATGTCTGCTATATGCAAAGAATCATGGAGGCACTCAATACCTTTGGTGAATGCTCAGGACTCAGGGCTAACCTAACCAAGTCTCAGTTCTTCCATGCATAAATTGGTCAGGATACCAACTGGCTGCAGGCCAATACGGTTTCTCAGCTGGAAGTATGCCTTTCAGATATATAGGCATACCCATCGCGGGGCACAAGCTTCGGTGCATCCACTACACTCGTTTCATCAAGAAACTGATGAAGGTGAGTGTTATGCCCCGCACCCTCCGTAGAATAATTAAGAGATAAAGAAGGAATTAAATGAGATTAATGACGGTCAACAGTAATGAATTATGAATTAAGTAGTAGGATTAATGTGAATTAATTAAGAGTTTAAATATTGGAATTAATTAGTTTTTAAATTTTGAATTAAATATTAAAGATTTATCCTTTAAGATAAACAAGAAAATAGGATATAATTTAGAAACTCCAAATTTTCCCCTTTCCATATAAAAACTGACAGAACGTCAGTTCCTCCTTATTTCAGAAGGAAACCGACGCTCTTTTTCTCTCCATCTCTTAGACGCCATTCTCCCCCTCCAACCCTAAGGAAGAATCTCGTTAGGAATCAATCCAATCTTCGTCCGTTCTTCGTTTCTCCCTCGAGTAATCAAAGGCAAGTAATCTACTTATAAGTTCTTACGTTTTGTGAAAGAAAAAGGCCTATTTTTTATATCAAAATGGATCACCATGCAGTAGTTTCTTTCTGTGAATCTATATGTGATTTATATGTTTTGATTTCAAGATTTGGCCGTTATTTGATTTAGATCCTTGTTGATATTGTTGTTTATGTGAGATTATGTAAATCCCAATCCCTTGAACCCTACTTTGTTGATATTGGCGGTTGAAGGGAATGGAGAGTGAAAAGATTAGATTTTTGGGTTTGATTTGATGAATACTTTGAGTCTAGGCTTGAATCTTTGATTGTGTGTTAAAGGTGTTGATTTAGGTGAATTAAGGATGGATTGATAATGGAGAATAGGCTTGGAATGGTTTTGAAGGAAGTTGGGATCCAATTGGGGGTTATTTCTGCAGTTTTTGCAGAAAACTGCAGAATGGAGTTCTGGAACGGGGACGTCGATCGATCGACGTCAGGGTATGACGTACGTCGATCGATCGACGTATGGTAAGTGAGGGGATGACGTGCCTCAGAAGGACGTAGATCGATCGACGTAGGATGAGTGAGAGATCGACGCGTCTCAGATGAACGTCGATCGATCGACGTAGAATGAGTGAGAGATCGACGTGTCTCAGATGGACGTCGATCAATCGACGTCAGGGTATGACGTACGTCGATCGATCGACGTCAGGGTATGACGTCAACCAGTTTTGTGGGAAAGTAAGGAAAGAAAGAGGGAAGCTAGGGGACCCTTTGGGTGACCTTAGGGACTTCTTAGGACCTGATTGAGGTTAGTCTAAGTCTTGGGAACATGACTTAAGATGGTGAACCAAATTTGGAGAATTTGAGGGGTATTCGAATTGGATTTCAACGTGGATGACCTAGGAGGGTTAGGAAATGAACGTACGAGGTTTTATAGAGTTCAATGAAGGAAGATAGGGGTTCTCACATTGGCTTGTGAATTTTAGAATCAAGGTTAAGTGTTGACGACCTAGCTTGAAGCGTAAACATTGATGTGTCAGTGAGGGGAATGTTATGTGAGTGATTGTTACTGAATGTAAATTGAATATGTGAACATGAACTGAATATGCGAACGAAGAATGTGATTGAAATGAGGAGTCTTGTATCATGACACTTGCATTTGCATATTGTTTTGAAAAGAGCTGTGCTTCAGCACAGGTTTGCGAAGGTGTCCTGTAATGTTAATCAGGATGGAAATAGAAGCCGAGGTGCATTACAGGGTACAAAGTTGCCTGTAACGTTAACCGGGATGGAAATATAAGCCGGGGTGCGTTACAGGGTATAAAGTTGTCTGTAATGTTAATCAGGATGGAAATAGAAGCCGAGGTGCATTACAGGGTACAAAGTTGCCTGTAACGTTAACCGGAATGGAAATATAAGCCGGGGTGCGTTACAGGGTATAAAGTTGTCTGTAATGTTAATCGGGATGGAAATATAAGCCGAGGTGCGTTACATGGTATAAAGTTGTCTGTAACGTTAACCGGGATGGAAATATAAGTCGGGATGCGTTACAGGGTATAAAGTTGTCTGTAACGTTAATCGGGATGGAAATATAAGCCGAGGTGCGTTACAGGGTATAAAGTTATGTGACCGGACATTGTGACATGCATTGCACTGCTTTGAAAAGAAATTGTCCATGCATTTGTGACTGTGTAGTGTAGTGCATATTTTGTCATGCATCACGTGAGTCAGTTGGGGGATTGCGATGTGATTTGAACGATTATTAATTGTTAATGGTTATGAATTACTGTTTTATGTTCAGGTATTGTTAAATATACGCTCTTGAAAGTATACAAGACATGTGCCCCATTACCCCTGGAATTATGTATTACTCATGTCTTGCCATGTGTTGATCCCGTATGTCTTATAAGCGGGTTACTTGCTAGCGTTTTTCGCTAAGGGTACTAACTTTGTCATTGCAGATGAGCCTAGTTACGACATGATCTTCGTAGAGGACGACGGCGAGTGGGCCGAATGGGATGCTTAGGGACTGATTGGGAGATAGTTGGGACAATTGTTATTTATTCCGTTTTTTTGTTCACTCGAGAATTTAGTTTGTTACTACCGTGACTACCCTTTTGAGATTTTATTATCATTCGATGTACGAATCTGATGGTTGAGATTCATTAGATACATGTTTCCACTCTTATTTCTCTTACGTCATTGATGATGTGTATTCGAGAGATGAGACGTCTGGTAGTCTTCTCAGTAAGCTACGACGGGTGCACCTGGTCGGATTCCGCTGTCTGGGTCGGGGCGCTACAGGTGATATCAGAGCCTAGGCTTCGGATCTACCTCGGAGACCTAGGTTATGACATGTAGAGTCTTAAGTTATAATTTTTTACCCTAAGTTGATCTTTAGGTCTAAGTATGTGATCCTATATGTAAGTTGGATTGGGATGGGTGAGTGCGAGCGCGATAAAAGTTAATCAATAAATGTTACTTTATTTAGCGTACGAATTCCACCTTGTACAACACATATGAGCCTTCAGTACTTACTTTTTGGAATTGCTGGATGCTAATAAGCGTTGATTTTGCAGAAATGCCTCCTAGAAGAGATAATTAAGGAAACGGTGGCAATGGGAATGAGAACCCTCCACCACCGCCACCAGTCCTAGTACCACAAGCGCTGATAGACGCTATCACAGTGATAGCTCAAGGGGTTGCTCAGCAGCAGCAACAACCACAGCAACCTCCTCCACCACCTCCCCAGCAAGGCATCAGGTACTATATTGGGGAGATGCGCAAGATGCATGCCCCAACCTTTGATGGGACCACTGACCCAGAGGTGGCTGGGTTCTGGCTAGATGAAGTAGAGAAACGCTTCAGGCTTGTGCAAGTGCCTGAAGAAGTGAAGGTGGATGTAGCCACACCATTGCTGATCGGCAGAGCTAATGCCTGGTAGAATGGCATTCTGCCAAAGATGACCCCTCCTATTCACTGGAGACAATTCGTACAGGCTTACAAAGACTACTATGTGCCTGAGACTGCCATCTTGGAGAAGATAAGGCAGTTCGACAAATTTGAACAAAGGAGGATGACTGTTTCTGACTATGCGGATAGGTTCCATGCCTTGGGCAAATTCACGCCCATGATATTGGAAAACAATAGAATGAAAATGCTGAAATTCGAAGAAGGTTTGAACCCCCGCATACGGACGGCAATAGCGGGGTCCAGTTTAAAGACTTTTGAGGAGATGTTGGATGCATGTTACCTCGTGGAGAGTGACATGCGCAGGTCACAGCCTAAGGAGGCTCGTGACAAGTCGAGCAAGAGGCCAAGGGAAGAGCCAAGCGGTGGTAGACCCGGACGTTGGGTCAAGATCCCTAGAAAAGGGCAGGCGGGGCTAGTGCAGAGGGCACCGCAATAGAACCGGCCTGATCGTCAAGCACCTGCAGTATGCCCACACTGCCAGAGGAGACACGTGGGTGAATGTTGGAAAATAACCGGAGCGTGTTTCTAGTGTGGAAAGGCGGGCCACAGGATCAAAGATTGCCCCAAATGGAACCCTAAGCCTCAAGCAGAAGCAGGACCGGCTCAGCAGCAGAGAGGCAGGCCCAATGCGAGAGTCCACGCGATGACGGACGCCGAGGTACAGGAGGACGCCAACATTGTAACAGGTACGACTTAAGTTCAATAATAGTAGCTTAAGTTGAATTTTAGTCTTTTAAGTTGGGGATTAAATGTGTTTTATGTGAAACCTTCATGTGCTACACTTTTTTGTTTAGGTGTGATCCTAGTTAATAAAGTACCTGCAAACGTATTGTTTGATAGCGGAGCTAGTCACTCCTTCATCTCTAAGCGATTCGCCAAAGGACTCGACTGCTTACCCGAATGGCTTGAGAACCCCTTTAGAGTGCAAGCAGCCGGCGAACAAGTGCTGGTATCCCACCACCAGTACAAAGATTGTGAGTTGGAGTTGGAGGGAAAATTGTTTTCAGTGACACTAGTCCCAATTCCGATGAAGGATTTTGATGTAATTTTGGGCATGGATTGGCTGACCAAGAATCATGCCAATATTGACTCAAACTTAAGTGAGTAACCGTTAAGGACCCTGAGATGAATGAAATAACGGTTCAAGGAAATGTCAAGTTAACAAAAGCCCCAAAGAAGATATACTTGACGGCGATTAAGGCCTTTAAAGCTTTACAGAAAGGAGCAGAGGGATTTATGGTGTATGCAGTAGATGCGAATCAAGAAGTTCCCTCTATAGATCAGATTCCGGTAATCAATGAATTCAAGGACGTATTTCCGGATGATTTACCGGGAGTTCCGCCATCGAGAGAAGTGGAGTTCGAAATCAACTTGATTCCCGGAGCCGAGCCTATATCTAAGGCACCCTATAGAATGGCTCCAGCCGAACTTAAGGAGCTTAAAGGACAACTTCAAGAGTTGTTCGACAAGAAATTAATTTGCCCCAGTGTATCACTGTGGGGAGCTCCAGTCCTATTTGTAAAGAAGAAAGATGGCAGTATGAGGTTGTGTATTGACTACCAAAAGCTGAATAAGATTACCATCAAGAACAAATATCCCTTGCCAAGGATTGAGGATTTATTTGACCAACTAAAGGGAGCCCGATGGTTTTCAAAGATTGACCTTCGTCAGGGATATCATCAGCTTCTTGTGAAAGCATGAGACGTACCTAAAACGGCTTTTCGGACACGATACGGGCATTACGAATTCTTAGTGATGCCTTTCGGATTAACTAATGCCCCAGCAGCTTCCATGGATTTGATGAACACTGTATTCCGAGAACAGTTGGACCAATTCATAGTAGTGTTCATCGATGACATTTTGGTCTACTCCCCCGACGAACAAGCTCATGCTAAACATTTAAGGGTGGTGTTACAAATTTTGAGGCAAGAAAAGCTTTATGCCAAATTCAGCAAGTGCGAATTCTGGTTAAGAAGTGTAGCCTTTCTCGGTCACGTGATTTCGGAAGATGGGATTTCTGTGGATCCTAAAAAGATAGAAGCCATCACTGAATGGCCAAGACCCACAAATGTGACCGAAGTCAGAAGTTTCCTAGGCTTGGCAGGCTATTATAGGAAGTTTGTCAAGGGATTCTCCACCATAGCAGTTCCATTGAGTCGACTCACGCAGAAGAAGACTAAATTCGAATGGACTACTGAATGCGACCAGAGCTTTACTGAGCTCAAGAAGAGATTGACCACAGCCCCGGTGTTGGCACAACCCTCCGGCACCGACAGTTTTGTGATCTATAGTGACGCGTCCAAGAAAGGACTAGGTTGTGTCTTGATGCAAAATGAACGAGTCATTTCGTACGCGTCAAGACAACTGAAATCATATGAGCAGAATTACCCGACGCATGACTTGGAGCTTGCAGCTATGGTATTTGCTCTTAAGATCTGGAGACACTATTTGTATGGAGAAAAGTGTGCGGTGTTCACTAATCATAAGAGCTTGAAGTACTTATTCTCGCAGAAAGAGCTAAATATGCGACAGAGAAGATGGTTGGAGCTACTTAAAGATTATGACTTGACCATCAACTACCACCCGGGTAAGGCCAACAGAGTGGCAGACGCACTAAGCAGAAAGTCTAGTCACGCTAGACAGTCTCCATTGGAAAGAGAGATTGAGGAGTTTGACCTCGAAGTAGTAGACTCAGTGACGAATGTTCTTACAGCTTTGTCTACCCAGACTTGGTAGACAGAATTAAAGAAGCGTAGTATGATGACCCAGCACTGAGAGAAATCCACGACAAATTGTCAACGGGACCAGTAAAGGATTTTCAATTGCGAGGAGACGAAAGTCTATGGTTTCAGAATCGGTTATGCGTGCCAGGTAAAGACGAACTGCGAAGGGAATTGCTCCAAGAAGCACATAACTCGAGAATGTCTATCCACCCTGGGAGCACTAAAATGTACAAGGACCTCAAAAAGAATTATTGGTGGATAGGGATGAAAAGAAGCATCGCCGAATACGTTGAGAGGTGTTTGGTCTGTCAACAAGTTAAAGCTGAACATCAACGACCTGGTGGGTTAATGAAGCCACTAGAGATTCCAGAATGGAAGTGCGAGCATGTGACTATGGACTTCGTGATGGGACTACCCAATACCAGAAATGGAAATGAGATGATTTGGGTGATTGTAGACCGTTTGACAAAGACAGCCCATTTCATAGCCATGACACATGGTACCTCGTATGAGAAACTATCCAACACCTATGTGGATAACATTGTGAGCTTGCATGGAGTTCCAGTCAGCATTGTGTCAGACCATGATCCCAAGTTCACCTCTAAGTTTTGGAGAGCATTCCAGAAGGCAATGGGTACCGAGCTGAGAATGAGTACCGCGTACCACCCTCAAACGGATGGACAATCCGAGAGAACCATCCAAACCTTGGAGGATATGTTGAGAGCATGCGCCTTGGACTTCAAAGGAAACTGGGATAGCATGCTGAAGTTGATGGAGTTTTATAATAACAGCTATCACAGTGCAATTGGCATGGCGCCATTCGAAGCCTTATACGGACGTAAGTGCAGGTCCCCGGTTTGTTGGGATGAAGTTGGAGAAAGGACAATCACTGCACCAGAATTGGTTGAGCAAACAATCGCGAAGGTGAAGGTAATAAGAGAGAGGTTAAGGGTGGCTCAAGATCGTAATAAGAGTTGGGCCGATACTAAAAGACAACCCCTGGAGTTTGAGGAAGGTGAAAAGGTTTATCTACGAGTTTCACCCACCAAGGGAGTTGCAAGATTCGGAATGAAGGGCAAGTTAAGCCCTAGATATATTGGCCCTTACGAAGTGCTTGGTAAAGTTGGGGAAAGAGCATACAGATTAGTCTTGCCTCCGAATTTGTCTCAAGTCCACAACGTATTTCATGTGTCCCAACTAAGGAAATACGTATCGGACCCGAACCATATCCTTGAAGCTCAACCGTTGGATGTTAAAGAAGATATCACTTATGAAGAACATCCAATAAAGATTGTGCATAGGAAAGATCAAGTCCTGTACAGACGTGTGATTCCGTATGTCAAAGTTCAATGGAGTAATCATACGGAGCGTGAAGCCACGTGGGAGCTTGAAGAACAAATGAGGGAGCTATATCCACACCTTTTCCAATAAGGTACGCAAGTTTCGAGTACGAAACTTTTTGTAAGGGGGGTGGAATGTTATGCCCCGCACCCTCCGTAGAATAATTAAGAGATAAAGAAGGAATTAAATGAGATTAATGACGGTCAACAGTAATGAATTATGAATTAAGTAGTAGGATTAATGTGAAATAATTAAGAGTTTAAATATTGGAATTGATTAGTTTTTAAATTTTGAATTAAATATTAAAGATTTATCCTTTAAGATAAATAAGAAAATAGGATATAATTTAGAAACTCCAAATTTTCCCCTTTCCATATAAAAACTGACAGAACGTCAGTTCCTCCTTATTTCAGAAGGAAACCGACGCTCTTTTTCTCTCCATCTCTTAGACGCCATTCTCCCCCTCCAACCCTAAGGAAGAATCTCGTCAGGAACCAATCCAATCTTCGTCCGTTCTTCGTTTCTCCCTCGAGTAAGCAAAGGCAAGTAATCTACTTATAAGTTCTTACGTTTTGTGAAAGAAAAAGGCCTATTTTTGATATCAAAATAGATCACCATGCAGTAGTTTCTTTCTGTGAATCTATATGTGATTTATATGTTTTGATTTCGAGATTTGGCTGTTATTTGATTTAGATCCTTGTTGATATTGTTGTTTATGTGAGATCATGTAAATCCCAATCCCTTGAACCCTACTTTGTTGATATTGACGGTTGAAGGGAATGAAGAGTGAAAAGATTAAATTTTTGGGTTTGATTTGATGAATACTTTGAGTCTAGGCTTGAATCTTTGATTGTGTGTTAAAGGTGTTGATTTTGGTGAATTAAGGATGGATTGATAATGGAGAATAGGCTTGGAATGGTTTTGAAGGAAGTTGGGATCGAATTGGGGGTTATTTATGCAGTTTTTGCAGCAAACTGCAGAATGGAGTTCTGGAACAGGGACGTCGATAGATCGATGTCAGGGTATGACGTACGTCGATCGATCAACGTATGGTAAGTGAGGGGATGACGTGCCTCAGAAGGACGTAGATCGATCGACGTAGGATGAGTGAGAGATCGACGTGTCTCAGATGAACGTAGATCGATCGACGTAGAATGAGTGAGAGATCGACGTGTCTCAGATGGACGTCGATCGATCGACGTTAGGGTATGACGTACGTCGATCGATCGACGTCAGGGTATGACGTCAACCAGTTTTGTGGGAAAGTAAGGGAAGAAAGAGGGAAGCTAGGGGACCCTTTGGGTGACCTTAGGGACTTCTTAGGACCTGATTGAGGTTAGTCTAAGTCTTGGGAACATGACTTAAGATGGTGAACCAACTTTGGAGAATTTGAGGGGTATTCGAATCAGATTTCAACGTGGATGACCTAGGAGGGTTAGGAAATGAACGTACGAGGTTTTATAGAGTTCAATGAAGGAAGGTAGGGGTTCTCACATTGGCTTGTGAATTTTAGAATCAAAGTTAAGTGTTGACGACCTAGCTTGAAGCGTAAACATTGATGTGTCAGTGAGGGGAATGTTATGTGAGTGATTGTTACTGAATGTAAATTGAATATGTGAACATGAACTGAATATGCGAAAGAAGAATGTGATTGAAATGAGGAGTCTTGCATCATGGCACTTGCATTTGCATATTGTTTCGAAAAGAGCTGTGCTTCGGCACAGGTTTGCGAAGGTGGCCTGTAATGTTAATCAGGATGGAAATATAAGCCGAGGTGCATTACAGGGTACAAAGTTGTCTGTAACGTTAACCGGGATGGAAATATAAGTAGGGTGCGTTACAGGGTATAAAGTTGTCTGTGATGTTAATCGGGATGGAAATATAAGCCGATGTGCATTACAGGGTATAAAGTTGTCTGTAACGTTAACCGGGATAGAAATATAAGGCGGGATGCGTTACAGGGTATAAAGTTGTCTGTAACGTTAATCGGGATGGAAATATAAGCCGAGGTGCGTTACAGGGTATAAAGTTATGTGACCGGACATTGTGACATGCATTGCACTGTTTTGAAAAGAAATTGTCCATGCATTTGTGACTGTGTAGTGTAATGCATATTTTGTCATGCATCACGTGAGTCAGTTGGGGGATTGCGATGTGATTTGAACGATTATTAATTGTTAATGGTTGTGAATTACTGTTTTATGTTCAGGTATTGTTAAATATACGCTCTTGAAAGTATACAAGACATGTGCCCCATTACCCCTGGAATTATGTATTACTCATGTCTTGCCATGTGTTGATCCCGTATGTCTTATAAGCGGGTTACTTGCTAGCGTTTTTCGCTAAGGGTACTACCTTTGTCATTGCAGATGAGCCTAGTTACGACATGATCTTCGTAGAGGACAACAGCAAGTGGGCCGAATGGGATGCTTAGGGACTGATTGGGAGATAGTTGGGACAATTGTTATTTATTCCGTTTTTTTGTTCACTCGAGAATTTAGTTTGTTACTACCGTGACTACCCTTTTGAGATTTTATTATCATTCGATGTACGAATCTGATGGTTGAGATTCATTAGATACGTGTTTCCACTCTTATTTCTCTTACGTCATTGATGATGTGTATTCGAGAGATGAGACGTCTGGTAGTCTTCTTAGTAAGCTACGACGGGTGCACCGGGTCGGATTCCGCTGTCCGGGTCGGGGCGCTACAGTGAGCTTATGGAATGCGAATAATCTTTCATATGCTGGGGTAGACTATATAGTTGATCAAATTAGTGTTGCAAGGCGTAACCTGTTTCTGGTTAAGTGCGCTGCCTATACCAACAACAGTTAGGTCTTTTGTGAGTAGAATTTGCCTACACTTCTTATGAGGAAACTCCTCACTTGGGGCCAGAAAGGCTTGAGTATCCTGGTCTCAGATTAGCATGTCTAAGGAAGAAGAGGGCTTGGGTATTCTTCTGCTGAATGCATGGAATCTAGCGCTGTTAGCCCAGCACCTATGGGACCTCCATCACAAGAAGGACACACTCTGGATGCAGTGGATGAACCATAAGTACAAGCTATACACCTCGTTATGGACAAGAGCTGGCCGCAACACTGACACTCCCCTCCTGAAAAAGCTTCTGGAGATCAGAGACAAATTGCTGGCCAGCTTATGCTCTTGCAGCTCGGTTGTAAATGTTCTTACTTCATGGATAGTAGATGATATCCTCAAACCTCATCTGACGTTCAATCACTTCAGGGAGAAAGGTAGGAAAGTCAAGTGGGCTAAGATTGTCTCGGATTCAGCTGTGACTCCCAAACACTCTTTTACATTATGGCTGGCTGGGCTGAATAGGCTATCCGCCATGGACATGCTTGTTTACTTAGATGAAGATGCCACCTCTGCTCTGCGGGACAAGAGACACTACCTTACCTCTTCTTCTCCTGTTCGGCCACCAAGCATGTTTGGATAACTATCTCGGCCTGGCTTGGACTTCCACAGAGACTTAATATAGTTCACAGACTGCTGACCTGGAGCTCACGCAAACTAAAAGAGAAATCACTCAAGGACAATGCAGCATAAACTGCCTTGGCAGCTGCGGTATACCACATTAGGCGCAGAATAACTACATTTTTGAAAACATAGTTTTTGTATCTAGTGATGTAGTACATAGAATATGCACTCATGTGTACATAGTAATGTACAAGCTCTTCCCTCATATTTTAGACATAGGTGATGCGTCTATTGTTTGAAATAGCTTACATTACTGAATTGTGTATTTAGATCGACATGCCGTTCTACAAATAGAACTATTGTATAGAATACATCCCTTTGAATGTATTGATACTCGGGTAATACATACTTGTATTTCACCCAAAAAAATTAACAATTTTGATATGAGTGCAAACTGCGAGGAAACATGGGGTAAACTTTAAGAGGATAGAAACACCAACTATTTCAAATTTATACAAATCTGAAAATGAAAAATCAAGATAAGTAAGGGTAAAAGATATATACGACTGTTACGTTAAATGCATGGCCATTATTAACTTAACCATTCATTCATTTTGATAATATTCGTTAACCTAAAATGACGCGTGAATTGATCCAAAGGTTACCGCGGAAGCATGTATCAGATTCTGCTAGGCTGGCTACCAATATGGAGGGAGTGGCAGCTTACTTCTAAGTTTTGCTGTTCTTCTTCACATCAACTTCTCTTATCATTGTCTTGATCGCCTCAACACGATAGTAGACTTCGTCTATTCAGCACAGCTACTTCGTCCATTCATAGCTCTGCTACTTATATATTCATATCAGCTCAGCATTGTTGACTTCAGTCACTTTTTATTCTTCCAGTATGGCAATTACTCTGTTTAGGTCGGCACACCTAAAGTGAGCTTGGTTCACCTCGGTTTAGCTTTGATGCACACATATGTGCAAGACGTTACAGTCGTGTCTTAGTTAGATTGCACATCATGCATTTCATTTTGTGTGTTTCAATTTCTTGATTTTTGTTTATTATCCTTTCTTTTACTTCTTTGATGCTTGTTATGTGTTTGCTTGCTTTATAGGGGCTCTTGCAGTTGTCAAACCCGTAAGTGTTAGACCAAGAATGGTGAAAGTGCTGAGAATTGCTTGAACTTTGTGGACGTGTAACTCACTCATGCAAACTCCAAATTAGGTCATTCAAAAGCCAAAAGTCAAGTTTAGGACGTGAACTAAATTTCTCAAGAACGACTCATCTTCAAATTCACCTTGTATCCACGGAAAAAGTCCAGTCAACTGAAGGCGCCATTTCTTCCTTAAATCCAGCCATTTGACCCGCTTTGTGTTGCTGGAAATTGCATAAACTTTGTCAAGGAATATCTCGGTCATAAAAGCTCTGAATTGAGTCATTCAAAATCCAAACTTCAAGTTCAGCTCGTGAACTAGAAGTCTCAAGAAGGATACATCATCAGATTCGGCTTCTAGATGGACGATTCACTTGGTTAAACAAAAGGAGGACAAGCTGCCTTAAATCTAGCCTTTTGTTCAACAAATGAAGACCAAACGTTTTTGACTCCTTTAAGCTGAATACAAAACGTGTGTAATAAAGACTCTTGACCAAGAATGATGTCTTGCATTGTCTTGTTGTCTAGGATAGATGTATAGTTGCAATTCTTTTCCTATTTATAGGCCATTTTGCATCCTTTGTAAAAATCAGACTTTGAAGAATTCTATTCAAGAACAAGTTGTTCTTTTGAGCACAAAATGTGTTCCTTTTGTTTTCTAGGTTTTGCATAAAAACCTTAGATTAGATCTTTCAAGGATTGAGCAACCTTGAAGGTGATTGCCTACGTCCAAAGATTGAACCGTCCACGAGGGTGTAATGCTTGCGTGACAAATGCTGACATTGTTAGTGTGGCTGCCTCAAAACCGTCCCCATCATCATTGGAAGCAAGGGAGTGTTTGACACTTTTGTGCCTAAACCAATGTTGGAGGAGAAGGTAGAGTTAAAGGAAAGATCCGTCAATAATCCGCCTACTTGTGCTTGTAACAATTTGGTATCAGAGCTAAAGTTCCCCCTTTAACCCATATCCGTTTTTGTTTTTGTTGTTTTTATTTCATCTCCATTTTCGCCCCATCTTTATTCTGATTCCCTCAACTATTTTCCTTCATCATCCACCTTAAACACCATAAATTCAAAAAAAAAAAACAGAGTGTTGTCTTCTTAGCTTCTAAACGCGTGTTATATTATATGGACTGCTTCTGTATAAACTTGGACAATACGTTTTATGCTATGGATTGTAATTCATCCACCTGAAAATTGCTTGAATTTTGTGGGCGCATAACTCAGTCATGAAATCTCCAAATTGGGTCATTCAAAAGCTAAAACTCAAGCTGAAGATGTGAACTAAATTTCTCAAGAAGAACACTGCTTCAAATTCGGATTGCATCCGCGGGAAAATTTGAGTTAACCAGAGGCGCCATTTCTGCCTAAAATCCAGCACCCTTGTTTATTCTTGGAGTTTGACCTCTTTAAGCCAATTGAATAGGTTCCAAACGTTTTTGGTCGGGCCCTAAGACCAGAATATTTGTGCTTTATTGTACTTTTGACTAGAGTAAGTGTTAGGATGAGTTTTATCCTTATTTAAGCCATGTAAACCAATTTCTACAAGAAAAGGAGACTTTGAAGAATCCTATCCAAGAACAAGTTGTTCTTTTGAGCACAAAATGTGTTCCTTTTGTTTTCTAGGTTTTGCATAAAATCCTTAGATTGGATCTTTCAGGCTTGAGCAACCTTGAAGGTGATTGCCTACGTCCAAAGATTGAACCGTCCACGAGGGTGTAATGCTTGTGTGACAAATGCTGACATCGTTAGTGTGGCTGCCTCAAAGCCGTCCCCATCATCATTGGAAGCAAGGGAGTGTTTGACACTTTTGTGCCTAAACCAATGTTGGAGGAGAAGGTAGAGTTAAAGGGAAGATCCGTCAATAATCCGTCTACTTGTGCTTGTATCAATTTGGTATCAGAGCGAAGTTACAAAAGTCAAGTTTAGGACGTGAACTAAATTTCTCAAGAACGACTCATCTTCAGATTCACCTTGTATCCACGGAAAAAGTCTAGTCAACTGAAGGCGCCATTTCTTCCTTAAATCCAGCCATTTGACCCGCTTTGTGTTGCTGGAAATTGCATAAACACACAAAATAAAATGCATGATGTGGAATCTAACTAAGAAACGACTGTAACGTCTTGCACATATGTGTGCATCAATCCCTCCTTCCTAGAAAAGATTCGTCCTTGAATCTTAGCATGTATGCACTGAGGGGAAAAGAACCACAAAAATCCAACAACTCTGCAAGACACAAAGAATTTAGACACAACATTCATGGAAATTTTTATCCCAATATGTTTGGGATGGATATATAACTCAAGAATGAAGCATGCATCCAACCACACATATAAGAACATCTTAACAAGAATGCTTAACAACGAGTACCTTTTCCTAATGTGTTTTGGATGCATAAACAAGGACAACTCAAATTCCTCATTCATGTAGCTAGGACTATCATAAGCATGTAACATGCAACGACTTGGACCATGGTTTTTATTTGTGGTCAACATACTTTCAACACAAAATGCATTAGGTACAAGAGTTAAAGTATGTAAAATATTAAGAACAAGCATCGTACCTTGTGCATTCCTTAGCATTCCGAAATTAGTTTCTTCACCATCGATTTCAAACTCACTCTCATGATGATTGGGTGAAATTTCAGCATGTTTATCATCATCTTTAGGCAACTTAAGTTCAATAAACTCATGGGTAATTTCAGCATCATGTTCATGAATGAACAAAGGATTATCATATAGCAATATATTTGAATGCATGTTAGAACTTTCAAGTAATGTATCATCATTTTCATGCATTTCAAACAAAGGATTACTATAATATTTCCATTCATGTTCTTTCAAGTTGTCATGCTCAATTGTATCATCACTTTCACTAGATATATCACTTAAAACATCATGTAAATCATCATCTAAGTCATGCAAATCAGTAGTTAAATCATCTTTTAAGACCAACAAATCATCATGCAAGTCAAGAATTTTATAATGCAATACATCTTCCTTAGATTCTTCATTGTTAACAACATTTAAATCATGTTCAACTAAAGGAATTTTAGCATTATTTTCATGCATATCATGGTCCACTTTACTATCGCGAATGCTAGCGCATACGGCATCAAATTGATCCCATAAGTCAAGATTCGTTTCTATGCTTTTTGCACGATAATACATATATTTAAGAGTTTCAAATCTATCATGCACCATTTTATTAGCAATGTTTTTATTCAATCCAGCAATAAACCTAATCATTCTCAATTCCTCACATTCTTTGGTGTTAGCATAATAATAATGATCAAACATGTAATTGTAGTATACTCGAACATTTCGTTTATCTTGAGGAAAAGTTTGATACAATGGTACCTCTTTGCGATATTTGCTTATCCAAATCATATTTGCCTTACCAAAGTGATACATGCGCCATTCTATATCATTACAGGACCCCCCAAATGGTTTCAATCCTCATTGGAACCTTGAAAGGAGACATGAAACAAACAAACCTTTGCAAAGATAGTTAGAAAATCAGTTTGCTCTTGTATGTATTTGTTGCCTCACTTGCTCTCTTTTCTTTTCTCTCAACAACACTTTGTTTCCTTGGGCAACCTAGGGTTAGAGCCAACAAGACGAGCAATCAATGAGGTGGCCTTAGCCCAATATGTCTTCAACCATGCTTCACAACTCCAAATCAGATGCGAATCAAAACAATCCAATAGAGCAAATGTATAAAGACAGCATCAAAAATTGGACAAAAACACTCGGAAACAAAGAGTAAATGAGACCAAAAATTATGTAAAAGGTTGAGCCAAAAAAGAACTAAGGGTTGCCCTGGGCAATCTTTAGTTAACCTTAGGCTTTATGCAATTTGAATCACAAGCACGTTTGATCAAATTGTAACCAATTGTGTCCAAGTGTTTTTTTGGCTATATGTAGGTGTTGTATAAGGTTGAAAATTCAGTATTTTTTGTGGGGGTGAGTCACGATAATGTGGAGGGAAAAAACAGCCACTTTTTGGGACAATTTGCACCTTAAACAACTTGCAACTCTCAAGCCCTTCTTGACCTCTTTTCTTTTGAACTTTTCAGCTCTTTTCTTTTCTTTTGTCTACTTTTTTCAAAGGTATGTAGACTGATTTTTTTTAATGCAAGGGAAGTTTGGTAATTTCACACTTTAGGCACTTGGGCTCAACTTTTCAGCCACATAAAAAAGGCTTTCTACTTTTACCTTAAAGGCTACCTAGTCTTCCATACAATTCTTGTTGCTAACGAAGCTAGTAGTTAACTTGAATCTTTATGTGTTTGAATTGCATTTGTGGATTGATTTGGGATGTGATTCATTGTGTTCAAGGTTGCTGAAAAACCATAACTTCCACTATCATAAATTCAGCCTACACACCTTGAAGCAAATCCAGCCATTTGACCCGCTTTGTGTTGCTGGAAATTGCATAAACTTTGTCAAGGCATATCTCGGTCATAAAATCTCTGAATTGAGTCATTCAAAATCCAAACTTCAAGTTCAGCTCGTGAACTAGAAGTCTCAAGAAGGATACGTCATCAGATTCGGCTTTTAGATGGACGATTCACTTGGTCAAACAAAAGGAGGACAAGCTACCTTAAATCTAGCCTTTTGTTCAACAAATGAAGACCAAACGTTTTTGACTCCTTTAAGCTGAATACAAAACGTGTGTAATGAAAACGTCCATTACAGAATCTAGCCTACGGCGTCGCTATTTAGCCAACGGCCGTGTCCGCACAGTGCCCGATGGGTACAACGTACGATGACCTTACGTCTCTAAGTCGTTGCTAGTGAGTCGCTGGTTCAAACGAAGTGTCACGCCCGCACATATTCTCATCTTGAGTAACGGTCGAAAAATTCGTCGCATATTCGTCGCTATGTCGTCGCTGGTTTTACCTATTTATAACCCCACAGCCGTACATTACATATAAACAAAGTTATAAAACTTCTTATTCGTAACTACAAAGTATGCCCCGTCGTCATAGAAGAACCCCAAGGCGTGGAGGGGCAAACAGTGCACCTCCACAACGGCCTCCTCCTCAACCACAACCATTGGTTGAGCGGGAGGATTCAATATCTGTGCATGGCCCAATGCCGCCAGAGGATCCTCAACAAGAAATGCCGAAACCGCAGATCGACTACCGTATGCTTATAGCAAACATGCAGCAGGAGTCGAGGCAACTGCACAACGTGAACAGAAGACTGCGCAAGTTGAAAGCCATATATTACAAGCTGAAGTGCCTCCTCAAAAATTTCGCGAAGAATGTGGCGGCCACTCTTTCTTCCGATGACGAAGAGTGAACGGCCCCTCTCCGCTTCTCTTTTAGATTTTTTTTTAATTTTTTGTCTTTATAATGTAAATTTTTATTTCTAAATGAATAAATTTTTTTCCAATCATCGCTTTCTTTTTTCTTAATTCATACACGCGTTTAATCCTCGACGAATCTGCGACGACACAGCGACGAATCTGAATATATAAAATACGAACAAAAAGTAAAACGAAACATTTGCGACGACTAATTCATCGACTAAACACCGACGATATACCGACGAAACTTAATACAACGCCGAGAACCTTCTAACCGACAAATTTATTTCCTTGTTTATCCGTGTTTATGGTTATGGAATTTTAGCGACAAATTAGCGACGATATAGCGACGAAATGCTACAAACTAAATAGCGACAAACAAAAGACACAGAGTAGCGACGAAGCACCGACAAAACACCGACGAAATTGTAACGAAAGGATTAACCTGACTACTTTTTTGTTAGCGACAACGTATTTCATCGTAGTTTCGTCGCAATTAACGACAAAACTGTATTTATCGCTATTGTGTCGCAAATTAACAACGAAAGACCGACGTATCTCGTTTCGTCGGTAAATTTTTCGTCGGTAAATGAAATTCTTTTTGTGGTGACTCAACAATTAAGTAACACTTATGTCATGGTTTTATTTGTACCTTTCAGGAGATTCTGCTGACAGTAGGATCTTATACAATCTTGTGGATAGAACAGGCATATTGGACTCGGCAAAAAAAAAAGATAGTCGAATCGCGGACGTAAATTATAATAGTTATTTATCAAATAATAATAAATATAAATTGAGATATAAACTTTTGTTTTTATGTTTTTTTAAATATCATCTGACTTGTGTAATAGTTTGTAAAGAATTAAAAACAAAAGTGAAAACAGTTATAATTGTATAAACCAATTGAAATTCCAAAACCTTCATATCTAAAATCCCCTATAACTTAGTAAGCTAGATTACATATGCAAATACAATTGGAAGTTCGAAAATTAGGTTCATATGCGGAATTGGAATTAGTAAGTAAAATTGAATAACTCATACAGTTCAGTGTACAACAGCCCAAATAATAAAATAAGTTCATGTTGCACTATGTTCACGGATTTGTGCCAAGTCTTGAAAGGGATCTGCTCTCGGGTTTGCGCAAGGCTTGAAGAGGGACCGGATCGCTTCGTAATCTGATGTACACAGTCTTGTCCCACGTTTTGTGCAAGATCCTATTTTTATGGCTCGAACTTGTGACTTTACAGTCACAAAGCAACAATCTTATCAGTTGATTCAACATCCGCTCTCTTACCGCCCAAATATTATACATACGTACATAAAAAGATGTATATAGGAGAGAGAAATCGCTACTTTATCTCTTTCTGTGCCATCAGATCACTCAATCATAGGGGTGTCAAACAGGTCGTGTATCGTGTTTTTGTGTTTCGTGTTTTTTGGGTTTCGTGTATCAAAGTGTCATACCCATACCTTACCCGTTTGCTTCGCGTGTATGGATGTAAATACCCAAATCCGTACATGTCAGGTTTCATGTCGTGTATCGGGTATACCCACGAACTTGACAAGTACAAATATTTCAAGTCATGTACATGTCATTTCATGTACTTTTCAGGTATTTTCAGGTTTCGTTTATTTTTCAGGTGTCATGTACTTAAACGACTATTTATACAATGTATGAAACAACAATAAGTACACAACCAAATGTTAAATATTAAAATGAGCGAGGTCCTCTAAACTCAAATCACTTGACTCTGCAATAATAGATTAAAGAAATTGGATTTGGGAATGTAGGAAGGGGAAAAACTGAACAGGGTTAGTTAGTAGTGCAGTAGTCTTTTTTTTGGAAAAAAATATTTTTTATTTTATTAATTATAAATTTTATTTAAAAAACATTTTTTTTAATTTCGTGTATAAACGGGTATAAACGGATACCCGCGGGTATACCCGAACACGACCCGCCATTGGCGGGTGTCTTTCAGGTCTTACCCAATTTGTACACGAAACCCGCCAAGGTCATACACATACCCGCGAAATTTTGTGTTAGGTTCGGGTCGTATTTTGTGTCGTGTCTGAAATTGCCACCCCTACTCAATCTTGGGGTGGGCTTACTACTTAGATGCTTTCAGCAGTTATCCGCTCCGCACTTGGCTACCCAGCATTTACCGTGGGCACGATAACTGGTACACCAGAGGTGCGTCCTTCCCGGTCCTCTCGTACTAGGGAAAGGTCCTCTCAATGTTCTAACGCTCACACCGGATATGGACCGAACTGTCTCACGACGTTCTGAACCCAGCTCACGTACCACTTTAATGGGCGAACAGCCCAACTAGTGTAATGCTGGTAAAATCTTCCAATAGAATGAGAATAATAAAGTTGGTGCTTAAAGCCTTTTTTATAAAGCTTCCTAAAGTAATATATTGTCGGATCAGAATATCTGCTCTTTATTGTGCTTTCCCACCTCTTTTACCCAATACTTCTTTTATTCCTTTTTTTTTCTTCTTTTCGTTTACAGATTGGGAAAAGGTAAAAAATATGAAACGGGAAATGTCCTATCTTGTCTGTAGCGACGTGACCCCGACCCTAGGTGTTATTCTCATTTAGACCTGGAAATTCCCAGGTACAAAGCCATGATCTTTAGGTACAAGTGCGGACGTTTTATCAGTGTGACAGTGTGATACAGGTCATACATATATATTTTTTAAACTATAATCATATGCATTAAAAGGGGTTTGAGGATATAATTTTTCATTAATAAAATGATTAAGTGAAAGCTAGTCCTTGATATTGTTGGATTTTCAGAGATACAGGGTACGGAAGCGGAAGCAGTTGTTTTAAAGCATTTGTGAGAGCATTTTACTAGCACACGTTGTAGAATATGAAACAATAACTTGTAAAATCGAAAAGTTGAATTGGAGGCTGAATAATGTAAAATTTCATTCAGACTTTTAAGTTCTTCTCGCAGAATCCCTCCTTTTTGAAGGTACATGAGTTTGCCTTTTATAAGGTTTGGAAGAAGTAAGTCACCTCAAGCCACCAACGACTATTTCTAACGGCTATATTCTATTTACCATTGTTTATTTGGACCACTGAGCTAGTGGATGTATGTACAGTATATTCGTATAAAATACTTCTGTTGCACTGTTCATATGTTCATCTCTTCAGTGCTGCCTCCGAGGTTTTTTGTATTTGTCTAAGTGTTTTAGCTCGGCAATAATTGTTTCTGTTGCCGCTGTTAATATCTTTGTCGTTGTGCTGAACAACACTTGATACATTTGTTTCTATGCCTTCACCTCGTCTCCTCAGCTTAACATCCTGCCATTACTGTTCACCTTTAGTGTTTTTACTACGTCACCTCGGCTTGACATTCTTTCTTTCAGCTCAGACACTTTTTTACCTTGGCCTTCCTCATTTTACCTTACCTCGGTACTTCTTATTTTGGCTAACACTTTCACCTTGGCGCTTTATTCTGTCACCTCAGTACTGCTTCTCCTTAGCCCGAGTACTTTTACTTTTGTCCTCACCTCGGTTTGGTACCTCGGTTTGACACTTTTTTTTACCTCTGTTTCACTTCAACTTAGCACCTCAGCTCAACATTCCTTTATCTTTTTCCCTGCTCATCATTGATCCTCACCACGGTATGGTACCTCGGCTCGGTATTCTTTTACTTCTGCCTTTACTTCAGCTAGGCACCTCAACTCGGCTAGTCACTTTTTTTTATTTCTGCAGACTCCTTCTTCAATACTCCCCCTCAAGCTTGGTGTATTTATACAACCAAGATTGACATTGTCTGCAAACTTCGTCAATACTCCCCCTCAAGCTTGGTGTATTTATGAATACAACCAAGATTGACTTCTCTGCTGTCTACTTTTAACCGTGGTCGGTTAGCTAATTCCAGTGAATACATAAAAAAGGATTACAGACAGAAAATTTGGAAATTTTCATTAGTACAATTATGCATACATCATTACATTACACCTTATATGTGAGTTTTTTTTACCATAATTCTGAGCCAAATGCATTTAAATATTTTGTGTAAAACAAATATTTAATTATGTGTGTTCAGATGTCAGAGGTAAATTTCTTTTTATCTAACTGAGGTATTTCAATTAAAAAGAGATATGCAATTTAATCATTAAAACTGGTCACAGAATATATTTTCTCTGTTATGTAACTAAATTTTTTATGTCTAGAATAAAAAATAGGTTTTCAGATTTCAGTGGTAAACAATTTAAGGTATTCTAGTTTTTAGAATTGCATGTCAACATTTGCAAATAAAATTTTTCAAGGGATTAAATGTAGTGTGTACTCAGAGTTTCAGGTCAGCACAGACTTTGCTGATCACTAGGTGTTCTGAATTTCAAGTCGGCACATATTCTAAATTCATTATGGAGTACATAGATTTTATAAGGTCTAATTGTGAATTAACCTGAGCTACCCTGAGTTAGTTCATATTGAACTCAAATTTAATTTATCAATGAGTTGAATTTGAGGTGTTTAGATATATGGTTTTTTCAGAACGAATGTACTGTGAAGCAATAGAGTATCAGGAACAAGTAACCTTTTTAGGCATATAGAGACACAATCAATGATATTTAAGAAAGGGTTTGCCTTCCCAAGTAATTGATCGAGTATACCTCATTCTATGGATGCAAGGTTGTCAGCATTATATAGTTGTATACCTGCTGTCAGCTTAACTCGGTCAGCATTTACAGTAGTTGGGCTGAGCTGAGCTCTCCATCTGTTATATTTTGCATTTTCAGCATGACATTTTTTCAGCGTCATGTATTTCCTGAAAAAGTGAGAGTATATATATATATATATATATATATATATATATATATATATATATATATATATATATATATATATATATATATGTGTGTGTGTGTGTGTGTGTGTATATGTATATGTGTGTGTGTATATTGTATTTAAAAGGTTAAATTGTTAAGTGGATAAGTGGACAAGTCGGTCTGCTATGATAAGACAAGTCATTCCCACTTGTGCCATCACATCACTATTTTCTTCTATCTCCTTTGTACTTATCTTCTTCCTTTTTCATTCAAAAATTTTCAGAAGATAGGAGGAAAGAAACAAGAGAGAGGGGTTGAAAATACACAGGCAGTACAAAACATATTTTGGAGATTCAATGTCATTGTAAAAGATTTTGTATTTTGAGAAATTCTTTTATGAAAGCATATATATTTGAGCAGTATGTGTTGAGAAATATGTTTGGATAATTTTCAAAGTCATGATTTTAAGTGGTGAATACTTAGAAATGTCACATACAGTGTTATAAGTGATTAAAGGATGAAAAAGTGAAGAAAAATGACGTGGATCTCTCAGGCAGAGACACATGGATCGATCGATGTACATCATCCCTTAACATGGATCGATCGATGTTGGACTGAGAAGAGCCAAAAACTTACTGTGAGACGTCGATCTTTCAAGTAGATCGATCGACGTAGTCAGCCCTTCACGTGGATCGATTGACGTACGTCAGCCCCTCACATGGATCGATCCACGTCTCACAGAATGTTTAGGGGTTTTAGAAATATTTTTCTAAAATATGTTAAAGTGGTTGTTTTCATTTGTATATGATTTATACATGCTCATTATGTGAATCTTATGTGATTTTGATGATTTTAAATGTATTGTGACTAACGTGCCTTAGAAGTTTCTACAACTTACCAAAAAGGGCAAAATTGGTATTTTGAGTTTTGTAGGAACATCACATGGTGAAAATATTTCAAGGATGTATTCTTATACTATTTATCATGACAAAGGTGATATCATGATTATTTCTGACCATCCGGGTCATTTATGGAGTTTTCACATACCAGGGGCATTTTGGTAATTTCACCCCCGAGGGTATTTTTGGTATTTTCACTCAAGAAATCTCTTGATCATATTATTATCTTCTTTCTGGAGCTGATTTATTATTAACTTGAAGATAATATGGTGATTCTTTATCTTATTCTCTCACATGATGATACTATTGACTATAACGGGATATGTGATGATTTGAGATGTCACATTCTATTTTTTCTTGAAGACCTTATTATATATGTTATAAGAGCACATTTATCATCATTATTCAGAGATATTAAAGGTGTCAAAAGTGTGTAAATGTTCATGACATATAAGAAATATTGGGAATTTCGGTGTTACACGTTGACATAATCTTGTCAACTATTATCTATTGATTTCTTCTTCAAAAATATGAGTTGCTACATATATATGTATGCTCAAAAACGTGTATTAGCAGCTGTGTATGAGGTGTTATTCATTTTATGAGTTGGTGATAAGTGGACAAATCAAAAAGGAACTAGTTGGCAAAAATGCCAACTTGGAAATATTCAAATGTAGCCAAACGGCTACTTGGTTTTCTTGGCTATTTTCAGCAGATTTTTGAAGTCAAATGAAGACTTCACATGTCCTATTATTGTTCTTGGAGTTGAGGATATTTTGGTAGTATTATCCTTTCTTATTTTATTAAGGAAAATCAAAAATTATTTTTGGAAAATATGGAAGGTAGCCAACGGCTACTTGTTGATATTTGGAGCTGAATTTTTATTTTGAAATTGTCAATGCCCACATGCCTATTCTTGTGCCAAGAAGATGAGGTATTATATTCTCCATATTATCTACATTTCGCAAAGGATAAATGAGACAATCCATAGTGGAAAAATCGGCCAACATCATTGTGCCAAGGTGGACCAATTATGTTGTCTCATTTTACCAAGTGTACAAAGGCCATTCAATGATGAGAAGACATTTGGAATTGATGATGAAGATGGTGACACATTGGAGTTCTTATCTCCAAGGCTCAAATCACACTATAAATAGAGGCAATGGTAAGGAAGATGAAACACACTTGAAGCTTACAAGCATTTGTTGAATTGTTTAGCTATCATCTTCTTCTTGTTGTTGTTCTTGTTCCATTCTTTGTTACTAAGGTGTTTTTATTATTTTCGTTGAGCAAAAAGCCTCTTGAGCTTCATTTGTAAGATTGATTAGCCATCTTTATAAGGCTACATCAATAGGTGGTAGAGGTGTTGCAACTAAGTGTTGCTTAGAGTGTGATTATCCAAGTCTTGAGTAGGGTTGGTGTATAACCCAAGGATCAAGCTTGGTTCTTGTTTTAAGGTGATTCATTTGATAGTGAAATCCAAGGAAAGGTGTTCCTTGGGACTGGAGTAGGTCACATTGACCGAACCAGGATAAATCCTCGGTGTTCTTGTCTTGTTTCTTCATTTATGTTTTATGCCCGTTTTTACTGCAGATTTCACACAACTTCTCACGTTTTGAAAAAATAACTAAACATTTTCAAAATTCGTGATTTTTGGTGGAGTTATACTTCAGACTGTTAGCTTTCATTTGCAATAAGAATCACTTGATATGATCAAGGGAAAGTTAGTCTTTCAGTCTTTGCAAGATAACTGCTCCAATCTGGATGCAATCTGAGCAGTTTTGAGAAAACTTAAATTCTATATTTATCAAGAATCGTTTAAGGTCAGGGCCTTTTGGAAACATCATCTACATATCTTAAGGAGTGTTTTGATATAAAAATCAACCTTTTTGGTTGAGTATTCAAAGAGAAACACGTTTTTCAAAATCAGCAACATTCTGTCCAATTCTGTCCAAATTGACCATCTGCATCTTTTTATTTGTTTGAAGAGCCAACGATCTTATTTTTGTCTGAGTTTTGGATAGAGTCTTGTTAACACATTGAAGTTATATTCTGAAAAGTTTTATAATTTTAGGAGTTGTGTACAATTAGTTCTGAATTTTTCAAAAACGGGTTCTGAATCTGAAGTGGTCTCAGATTCTGTTTTCAAAGGGGATTTTTACAAAGGGTTGTAGTGTAATTTCCACTAACCACTATTCACCCCCCTCTAGTGGTGTTTATTGTAGGTGCACGGTCCAACAATTGGTATCAGAGCGACGTCTACACCACTCAAAAGAAGCAAGATTCAACATCGTACAATCAATACAAAGCCAAGAAACAATTACCCTTTGTAGCCTGCTTATCTCAGATTAAAGGTACATACTATGGCAATAGTTTCTCACAAAGGTGAGTTGGAAGGTATGTCCACTCAACGCCCTCCTCTTTTCGATGGCAATAATTTCGTTCATTGGAAACTAAGAATGAGGCTATTCTTAATGGCTATAGACATCGATTTATGGTCTATAGTTGAAGATGGGCCGTACATTCTAATGAAAGTTGTACAAGTTAGTGGAGTCACTCAAGAAGTAGAAAAATATAAAAGTGAATGGACATCGAAAGATAAAAAGAAAATGTCAATGAATGCTAAAGCTATGCAATTACTCTTGAATGGTCTTACAATGTCTGAAGAAGGATATGTTTCACATTGCACAAGCGCACACGACATGTGGAAATCACTTGTATTAAAGCATGAAGGTACTAGTGGTGTTAAAGAGTCAAAAATAAACATGCTTATGACTGAATTAGAGACTTTCAAAATGTTGCCGAACGAATCCATAACATCTATGGATTTGAGGATTACTAATATTTTCAATGCCCTTGTAGCTTTAGGGAAGTCATTTTCGAATAATGAAAAGGTTCAAAAGGTGCTATGAAGCCTTCCTGCTGAATGGGATCCAAAGGTGACTGCAATCGAGGAGACAAAGTCAATCACTAAGATGGATGAATTGATCGGGTCTCTTAAAGCCTATGAGGTAAAACTAAACCAACAGAAGTCCGAGTCATCTAAATCATCAAGTAAGTCTATAGCTGTCAAAAAAACTGAAACACATACAAATAATGGTAACAGTAATAGTGATATTGAATTAGATGATGACTTGATATTAATGGCAAGAAAACTAAGGAAGTTTTTCAAATGTCCTAATAGGAATAGACAACGTTCTTCTTCTTCTTCTTCTCAACCAAGGAAAATAACACAAACAAATGGTATAATAAAAAATTAAAGTGTTATGAATGCGGTCAAAAAGGACATATTTCATACGATTGTCCCACGAAAAATAATAATAATAATAACAACAATAATAAACAAGCCAAGGACAAGGAGGCACAAACGACAAAGACAAAGGAGTCTAAGGCAAGGAAAGGGAAACGAGCAATGAAGGTGAGCACATGGAGTGACTCATCTGACTCAGACTCCGAAACTGAGGAAGCTCAAGTCTGCTTCTTATCAAACGAGGTATGTTCTTCATCTGATAGTGATTCTGATAGTGACATGACATTTGATGAAATGTATGGAGAGTTCTTAAGAATGCATGCTCACTGTAAGAGGCTCTCTAAAGAAAAGAAGAAACTAATTGAAGAAAATAACAAGTTGAAGACGTCCAACTTGGAATTTTCTGATCAATTAGAATCTCTTAAACAAGTGTCTACTAATACTCTTGATTCTTTAGAGAATAAAATTGAATCATATAGGAAAGATGAACAAAAGATAAAAACGGAAATTAATATGTTAAAGTCCAAGTTGGAAAGTTGTGAACATGAAATAATACAACTTAAGTCTTCTAAACTTAACTTAGAAAAAATGTTAGAACACTTTGAGTCATGTGCTAATAGGTTAGATACACTAATCTCATCTCAAAAGTATGGAAATGATAAAACCGGCTTAGGCTATAAAGAAGAAGATGACAAAGTAGGCAGAAAGACTAAGTTTGTATCTTCAACTACTAAACAGCCTTGTAAAGATATAAAAACAACTTTGCCTGCTAAATCTTCTTCTACTCCTTCTGTTTATTCTAAGGCAAAAATGCAACATACACCCATAAAAGCACACACGTATAAACATACATCTAGGCCAAACTTTGCATCTAGACAACCTAGAAATTATGCCTATATGTATACAAATGCAACTAGACATAAAAAATGCATCCAACTTATTATGATCCTAAGTATAGGCAACACTCTTATAAGTCTTATAGAAATGCCTATGAACACACTTATATAGCGCCATTCAAGAAACAAAATCGCATGCCTTATACACATTATAAAAATCGGCCAGCATATAATGATTATCAACCATGGCGTAACGTGTATAACAATGCATCTTCACTTATGTGGAATGATTATCGATATGCTAATCCTTCTTATTTTTCAAAATTATAATCATATGTGCCTAGAAGGTATGTTCAAGTTTGGATACATAAGGGATATCTAAACAAGAATAGTGCCCCTAACATTCAAGGACCCAAATAAAGGGTACCTAAAACTTTGTCTCCATTGTAGGAAAAACGCAAAGAATGCTGAGGCAAAGTCAAAGAATCTGAAAACCAAATGGTTTTTATATAGTGGATGTTCGAGGCATATGACGGGAAACCCCAAACTATTCACCAAACTTGAACATATTGATGGTGGAAAGGTGACATTCGGTGACAACAACAAAGGAAAAGTTGTTGGAAAAGGAACAACCGGAGACCCAAACACATTTCAAATACGAAATGTGTTGTTAGTAAGCAATCTCTCTTATAATTTACTTAGTATTTCTCAACTTATAGATTGTGGTTATAATGTCTATTTTCTTCCCAATTCTTGTGATATAATAAATGAAAAAGGAGAAAAGTTTTAAAAAGAAACAGGGATGGTAACATTTACACTCTTACCTTAGATAACATGTTAGATGCTAAGGTTAAGTGTCTAATATCACATGACTTAGATGTGAATTTATGGCATAGAAGATTAGGCCATATAGGAATTTCAACCATTAAAAAATTATCTAAGAAGAATTTAATTAGAGGAATGCCTAAGTTAGACTTGGATAATTTTTAAATATGTGAAACATGTATTAAAGGAAAACACATTAAAGAAACATTAAAACCGAAACATGAAGTGAGTCTGGTCATGTACTAGAATTGCTTCACTTAGACTTATTTGGTCCAAGTAGGACAAGAAGTCTAGGTGGACACTACTATGTGTGTGTCATAGTAGATGATTACTCACACTACACATGGACATTGTTCTTAACCCACAAAGACGATGCTCCATTATCAATCAAAACCCTTATTAAGCAACTTGAAAACATTTACGAAGAAAATGTTAAAAGGATTAGAAGTGATAGAGGTGGAGAATTTAAAAACAAAGATGTAATCAAATTTTATGAACTACATGAAATTAAACATGAATTCTCACCATCTAGAACACCACAACTCAATGGAGTTGTTGAACGTAAAAATAGAACAATTCAAGAAGTTGCTAAGACAATGCTTTGTGAAAATAAATTACCTAAATATTTATGGGCTGAAGCCGTTAGTTGTGCATGCTATATTATAAATAGGCTTACTATTAGAAAGAAATTAAATAAAACGCCTTATGAATTGCTAAACAATAGACAACCTAAGATAGATTATCTTAAAGTATTTGGATGTAAATGTTTTGTGCTGAACACTAAGGATAATCTAGATAAATTTGAACAAAAGTCTATTGAATGCATATTTATTGGGTATTCAACTAACTCAAGAGCATATAGGTGTTATAATCCTGCATCTAGAAAGATAATTGAATCCATACATGTAAAATTCAATGAAAATACATGCTTTAAAGTTAGCGATAAAACTCATCATAAACTTGAGAATAATGTTGAAAATATGTTTGATGATGATGTATTACTTGAGCCTGTACTTGATCATCTAGAACCAACTCCCCCTGAACAAGACATGCATGAACCCTTAGATGAAATAAATGAAGAGACTTTGCAATTGGAAGATACAACTAATGATCCAATTATATATGATAACGTTCACACTAATGAAACATTTGAACAAGATGAGGGTGAACCTAGTCAATCTAGGAATTGGTGGCACCCTAACGAATTAATCATTGGGGATCCAAGTGTTGGGGTTAGAACACGTAGAAACATAAGTCAACTTGAAGGACATAGCTTAGTCTCACACATAGAACCTAAGAATGTTAAGGAAGCCTTAGGTGACATATCATGGATAGAAGCTATGCATGAGGAATTTAACCAATTCACAAGGAACAACGTGCGAGACCTAGTACCTAAACCTGAAGACAAGTCTATAATAGGAACTAAATGGGTCTTTAGGAATAAAATGGTCAAACAAGGAAATATTACAAGAAATAAAGCTAGGCTAGTCACACAAGGTTATAACAACAAGAAGGAATAGAGTATGAAGAAACCTTTGCACCCGTTGCATGACTAGAACGATTAGATTGTTACTTGCGATTGCAAGTCTAAGCAATATTAAGCTCTTCCAAATGGATGTCAAGAGTGCATTCTTGAATGGATACATCCAAGAAGAGGTGATTGTCAAACAACCCCTGGATTCGAAGATCCAAAGAATCCTAACCATGTATACAAGCTTAAGGATGCTCTATATGGTTTGAAACAAGCTCCAAGAGCTTTGTATAATAGATTTGCAAACTTTCTTATTGCAAATAATTATCAAAAGGGGACCATTGACAACATATTATTTCTAAGAAGAAAAGATAATGACTTGTTAATGGTTCAAATATATGTGGACGATATTATCTTTGGTTCAACCAACCCTACCTTAGTAAGAAACTTCGAAGAGTGTATGAAGTCAGAATTTGAAATGTCAATGGTAGGAGAGTTGAATTATTTCTTAGGACTTCAAATCAAACAAACCCCTCAAGGAATTCACAATAGCCAACTTAAGTATGTAAATGATATGATTAAGAAGTTTGACTTTGAAGAGTTGAAACCTACAACTACCCCCATGAGTGTTAGCACCAAACTAGATAAGGATGAAAATGATAAACCTTTTGATGACACACTTTATAGGTCTATGATTGGATCATTGTTATACTTAACTGCATCAAGACCTGACATCATGTTTAGTGTGTGTTTGTGTGCTAGTTTTCAATCTTGTCGAAAGATATCTCACTATAATGCAATGAAAAAGATCTTTAGATATCTTAAGCATACACCTCACTTAGGACTTTGGTATGATAGAAACGCTTAGTTGGAATTGTATGCATATAGTGATGCTGATTATGGTGGTTGCAAGTTAGATAGAAAATCCACTAGCGGTACATGTCAATTCATAGGAATCAACTTGATCTCTTGGTTTTCTAAAAAGCAAGCTAGTGTAGCTCTTTCTACCACTGAAGCCGAGTATATTACTTTGAGTCTATGTACTACTCAAATACTTTGGCTTAAGCAGCAACTTAGTGATTTTGGCATTAAAATGAAAAAGATTCCAATTTACTGCGATAGCACAAGTGCGATCAATCTTTCTCAGAATCCGGTGCTTCATTTTAAGGCCAAACACATTGAGGTGCGATACCACTTTCTTCGCGATCATGTTCAAAATGAGGATATAGTCATAAACCATATAAGAACTGATCACCAAACCGATGATATATTTACCAAACCCCTTAATCAAGCCATGTTTGAAAACTTACGAGCCAAGTTAGGTATGATGACTTACGACACCATTGTATAGTTCTATATTTTGCATGATTTGCAAAATAAAGGGGGAGATAGAATAAGAACATGATTTTAGTTGGTAAGTCATGATTTGGTATGATAAGTTTCAATTGGTATAAGTTGAGTATAGGTTAGGGGGGAGAGTATAAGTTGAGGGGGAGCATAACTATTTAAAATTTTGTTGAAAACAAAGTTTCAAAACAATTGGTAAGATTTATGATGTTAAACAAATGGTTATGAGTTGTGACATTAAAATCATGTTAAGTTATTTTGAAAATCATCCAAAAAGGGGATAATGTTGAGAAATATGTTTGTATAAGTTTCAAAGTCATGATTTTAAGTGGTGAATGCTTAGAAATGTCACATATGGTGTTATAAGTGATCATATGATGAAAAAGTGAAGAAAAATGACGTGGATCTCTCAGGTAGAGACACATGGATGTATCGATGTACATCATCCCCTAACATGGATCGATTGATGTTGGACTGAGAAGAACCAAAAACTTACTGTGAGGCGTCGATCTCTCACATGGATCGATCGACGTACGTCAGCCCCACGCCTGGATCGATCCACGTCTCACAGAATGTTTAGGGTTTTTAGAAATATTTTTCTAAAATATGTTAAAGTGGTTGTTTTCATTTGTATATGATTTATACATGCTCATTATGTGAATCTTATGTGATTTTGATGATTTTAAATGTATTGTGACTAACGTGCCTTGAAAGTTTCTACAACTTACCAAAAAGGGCAACATTGGTATTTTGAGTTTTGTAGGAACATCACATGGTGAAAATATTTCAAGGATGTATTCTTATACTATTTATCATGACAAAGGTGATATCATGATTATTTCTGACCGTCCGGGTCATTTCTGGAGTTTTCACATACCAAAGGCATTTTGGTAATTTCACCTCCAAGGGCATTTTTGGTATTTTCACTCAAGCAATCTCATGAGCATATTATTATCTTCATTCTGGAGCTGATTTATTATTAACTTGAAGATAATATGGTGATTCTTTATCTTATTCTCTCACATGATGATATTATTGACTATAGCGGGATATGTGACGATTTGAGATGTCACATTCTATTTTTTCTTGAAGACCATCTTATATATGTTATAAGAGCACATTTATCATCATTATTCAGAGATATTAAAGGTGTCAAAGGTGTGGAAATGTTCATGACATATAAGAAGAAATATTGAGAATTTCGGTGTTACACGTTGACATAATCTTGTCAACTATTATCTATTGATTTCTTCTTCGAAAATCTGAGTTGCTACACATATATGTATGCTCAAAAACGTGTATTAGCAGCTGTGTATGAGGTGGTATTCATTTTATGAGTTGGTGACAAGTGGACAAATAAAAAAAGAGCTAGTTGGCACAAATGCCAACTTGGAAATATTCAAATGTAGCCAAACGGCTACTTGGTTTTCTTGGCTATTTTCAGCAGATTTTTGAAGTCAAATGAAAACTTTACATGTCCTATATTGTTCTTGGAGTTGAGGATATTTTGGTGGTATTATCCTTTCTTATTTTACTAAGGAAAATCAAAAATCATTTTTGGAAAATATGGAAGGTAGCCAACGGCTACTTGTTGATATTTGGAGCTGAATTTTTATTTTGAAGTTGTCAATTCCCACATGCCTATTCTTGTGCCAAGAAGCTGAGGTATTATCTTCTCTATATTATCTATATTTTGCAAAGGATAAATGAGACAATCCATAGTGGAAAAATCGGCCAACATCATTGTGCCAAGGTGGACCAATTATGTTGTCTCATTTTACCAAGTGTACAAAGGCCAATCAATGATGAGAAGACATTTGGAATTGATGATGAAGATGGTGACACATTGGAGTTCTTATCTCCAAGGCTCAAATCACACTATAAATAGAGGCAATGGTGAAGAAGATGAAACACACTTGAAGCTCATAAGCATTTGTTGAATTGTCTAGCTATCATCTTCTTTTTTGTTGTTGTTCTTGTTCCATTCTTTGTAGCTAAGGTGTTCTTGTTATTTCTGTTGAGATACAAGCCTCTTGAGCTTCATTTGTAATATTGATTAGCCATCTTTATAAGAATACATTAACAGGTGGTAGAGGTGTTGCAACTAAGTGTTGCTTAGAAGGTGATTATCCAAGTCTTGAGTAGGGTTGGTGTATAACCCAAGGATCAAGCTTGGTTCCTGTTATAAGGTGATTCATTTGATAGTGAAATCCAAGGAAAGGTGTTCCTTGGGACTGGAGTAGGTCACATTGACCGAACCAAGATAAATGCTCGTTGTTCTTGTCTTGTTTCTTCATTTCTGTTTTATGCCCGTTTTTTTACTACAGATTTCACACAATTTCTCACGTTTTTAAAAAATAGCTAAACATTTTCAAAATTTGTGATTTTTTGTGGAGTTATGATTCAAGCTGTTAACTTTCATTTGCAACAAGAATCACTTGATTTGAGCAAGGGAAAGTTAGTCTTTCAGTCTTTGCAATATAACTGCTCCAATTTGGCTGCAATCTGACCAGTTTTGAGAAAACTTAAATTCTGTATTTATCAAGAATTGTTTAAGGTCAGGAACTTTTGGAAACATTATCTACACATCCTAAGGAGTGTTTTGATATAAATTTCATCCTTTTTGGTTGAGTATTCAAAGAGAAACACGTTTTGCAAAATCAGCAACATTCTGTCCAATTCTGTCCTTATTGACCATTTAATCTTTTTATTTGTTTGAAGGGCCAAACGATCTTATTTTTGTCTGATGTTTGGACAGAGTCTTGTTAACACATTGAAGTTATATTCTGAAAAGTTTTATAATTTTAGGAGTTGTGTACAATTAGTTCTGAATTTTTCAAAAACGGGTTCTGAATCTGAAGTGGTCTCAGATTCTGTTTTCAAAGGGGATTTTTACAAAGGGTTGTAGTGTAATTTCCGCTAACCACTATTCACCCCCCCTCTAGTGGTGTTTATTGCAGGTGCACGGTACAACAGTATGAGTTGAAAAGAAGCCTTTAATGGCGTTTTAGCAATTTAAGAAGATTTCGGCATCACAACCAAGGCACTTCAGGTCAAGTCAAGAGAAATAGATTTCTGCACTATGGCAAAGGCTCTATGGGTGGCCTAATAAAAGGATTTCAGCTCTACAGCTAAGGCTCTTCTAGCCTAATGAAGAAATGATGAAGAATAAGACATCAGCTCTATGGCTTTTGAAGATTTTGTGGAATACGACCTTGGCTCTTATGGCCTTGGAAGAGTTTTTGTGTGTGGCACTTAGGCCAACCTCCATTTATGAAGATTCTTGAAGAGATGACACTTTGGACGTCCTCAAGAAACTTTATATACAGAGTTTTAAGAAATAGCACTTAGGCCGATCTCGAAGTAAAAAATATATATATATACGCAGTTTTTCAAAAATTATGGCACTCAGGCCTATCTCTGAAGAACAAGGAATTAAGCTTGTTTCTAGATAACAAGTTGATTGATATTAAGGTACTATGACCTTCTTTTAAGATTTCAGCTCTTTTCAAGAACAGAAGCCAGTTTAAAGAAGAGAAGATTTCGAACAAGCCAATGCTCTTCAAATCCAGTTTAAAGAAGAGAAGATTTCAGACATGCCAAGGCTCTTCAAAGCCAGTTCAGTAGAGTTTAGAAAAAAATATTTACAAGTGTTAAAAAAATATTTGAACAGTCAACTGAGAAGAAGACATTAAAGGATGTACTGCTGGAGAAACTTGAACATGTTCCTACCAAGCAACAGAGGTGAATGTCTTTTCCTCATTCAAAAGCTTCAGTGCAACAATCAAGAAGTAAGAATTTATAAGAACTGAGACTTAAGTCTCCGAAGATTTCAGGTCGGCAGCTAAGGCTCTTCATAACGCATTGAAGATTTCAGCTCAACGCTAAAGTTCTTCAAGACTTATTGAAAAGATTGGTGGCAGAAGATTTCAGCTCGGTGGCTAAGGCTCTTCTCAGCCTGATTAAACAACAAGATTTAAAAAAATGTTTGAATTTGAAGATTTCAGCATAAAGCTAAGGCCCTTCACCGCCTGCTAGAAAAAAACGAATTTTTATAGATGTACATAATTGAAGATTTCAGCTCAAGGCTAAGGCCCTTCATAGCCTATTAAAAGAGTTTTCAAAAAACAATGTGTCCAGATGAAGATTTCTGCTTAAGACAAATGCTCTTCAAAGCCCGGAGATGAAGATTTCTGCCTATGGCGCGGCTCTTCACAACCCAGAGAAAAACATTCGAAAAATGGTATGAAGATGAAGAGTTTTGAAGAAAGAGTTTAACTACAGATAAAAGCTCGACCATGTAAGTTTTTCTAAAATCAGAGTTTTTAAATAGAGGAGAAAAAGTTTGGCCATGCGTATTATCTTCACAACTTCTTCTTCTTCTTCTGGACTCATGGCTCTGATACCATGTTGGATTTTCAGAGTTGCAGAGTATGGAAGCAGAAGCAATTGTTTTAAAGCATTTGTGAGAGCGTTTGAGTAGTACACATTGTATATACAAAAGAATAAATTGTAAAATAGAAGAGTTGAATTGGAGGCTGAATAGTGTAAAATTCTACTCAGACTTTAATGTTCTTCTCGCAGAACCCCTCCTTTTTGAATGTCATGAGTTTGCCTTTTATAAGGCTTGGAAGAGGTAAGTCACCTCAAGCCACCAACGACTATTTCTAATGGTTATATTCTATTTACAATTGTTTATTTGGTCCACTGAGCTAGTGGATGTATGTACAGTATATACGTATAAATACTTTTGTTGCACTATTCATCTGTTCATCTCTTCAATGCTGCCTCCGAGGTTTCTTGTATTTGTCTAAGTGTTTTAGCTCGCAGTGATGTCTCTATTGCCACTGTTAATATCTTTGTTCTTGTGCTCAGCGTACATTTGTTTCTATGCCTTCACCTCGTCTTCTCAGCTTAGCATCCCGTCATTGTTGTTCATCTTTAGTGCCTTTACTTCATCACCTCCGCTTGGCATGCTTTCTTTCAGCTCAGTCACTTTATTACCTCGGCCTTCCTTATTTCAGCTTACCTGTGTACTTCTTATTTTGGCCAAGGCTTTTCACCTCGGCGCTTTATTCTGTCACCTCGGTACTGCTTCTCCTTAGCCCGAGTACTTTTACTTCTATCCTCAGCTTGGTTCGGTACATCGGTTCGGCACTTCTTTTACCTCTGCCTTCAGCTTAGCACCTCAGCTCGGCACTCCTTTATCTTTATCCCTGCTCATTATTGATCCTCACCTTGCTGTGGCACCTCGGGTCGGCACTCCATTACTTTTGGCTTCACTTCAGCTAGGCATCTCAGCTCGGCTGGTCACTTTGTTTATTTCTGCAGACTCCTTCTTCAACAGATACATTGATAAATACATATGGGGGGGGAGTTTTTAGCTATTCCTTGTTTTTTTTTGAAGAACATTCTATTTGATTGACTTTCTATATTGACAACTTGACTTCTATCAATAGAGATCTAATAAACGATGTTTAATGTGTAAAAACAAGTCATGAAAGAGTAATGAATCCCAATATCAAATTCGTTCTTATATATGGTATCAATGTGGATAGTGTTTACTATCAAAGTATTGAGAATGAGATGTTTAAAAAAATTGTTTAGTGAAATTTATGTCATATTTTGTGGTTTTATGTTTGATAGGCATTTTACAATTCGAGGGCGAGCCTTGGAGCAACTGGTAAGGTTGTTCTTTTGTGACCTTGAGGTCACATGTTCAAACCGTGGAAACATCCTCTTGCACAAAGTGTACGGAAAGGCTACGTACATCAAATCGTGACGCGATCTAGCCTTCTCTGGATCGTGCGCAAACACGGGAGCCTAGTGCACCAGAAACGCTCTTTTATTAGCAAACGTCAAGCACTTCGTTAGATTCTCCCATCAATGCTATATGTAACAGACTGCTGAGCCATCAAGAGACCACAGACGCAGAAGATGGAAGTGGCAGAGATAAAGATGTTGAGGTGAATGTGTGGACATACAAAGCTCGGCCGGATAAGAAATGAGGTGTTTCGGGATAGGTTAGAGGTGTCTAGTATAGCAAATAAGATAAGACATGGAAGACTGAGATGGTTTGGACATGTCAAGAGGAGACAGACAATGGCGTCTGTCAGAGAAATTGAAAACCTCATTGTAGAGGGGAACATGAGTAAAGACAGACCCAAACTGGCTTAGGATGAGCGGATTAGACATAACCTACTAGATTTGCACCTCTCTGAGGACATGGTCTAGGATAGGAGTTCATGGAGGCAGAGGATTAAGGTTAATGAGGTATAAGCCAGATATGGGGGCACCTTAGAGTATATTTAGAGGCGTAGATACTATCTACGCTTTAGGTTGATTTTGCACTTTTTTGTTGATGTTTTCGTCGTTGTTTTGCATTATATGTGTATATACACGTTTATGCGTATTTTAATATCGACAGCTTCCTCTTTGTATTTTCTGAATTCGCTCACTAACACACTAGCACATCATATCCCTATTATTATGTCATTTATGCAGGTACATATAGAGCCGAGAGTCTTATTGGAGGCAAACTCTCTATCTCTTGGGATAAAGGTATTGTTTGTCTGCTGCTTACCCTCCCCAGACCCTAGCAATAGCTTTTGGCGTCGTTGGAATATACTGGATATGATTGATGATGATGAATAATGATCAAGAAAAAAGTAGTCCTCCTTGTGCAAGATAACAAATGCTACTGAGAAACTATTGTATCAAAATTTGTCTTTCTATTACTTCATATAACATCATTAACATCCAACTTTCTATAGAGTAAGTTTCATTCTCCAACCCTCCCGCTAAGAAGTTGGTGGACTTCGTGATTTATATTTTTTACGATCAAGATAGTAAAGATTCTCAGAATCATGGTAGGAACTTTTACACCACAAGTTTCATTCTTCAATGCTTTACAGTGGAGCAAGATCAAGAATCCTCATTCAGACAATGGACGTCGATTGACTTTGCACGTGTTAAAATTCCTCGTCGGACGACAGTGATCGATGCTTAATAAGATTGTGCCGTATCCATCTTCAAGTTAAAAAAACAAGAACGACAGAGAGGCAGTCGTTATCTCTGTTATCGTACCTTATATTTTATGGTTCGATTTACGTTGTGACTTTACAACCTTGGTCAAGGCTTTTGCTTAATTGTGGGTAAACGCAAGTTATATTGTAATTATGATTGTCTTTTTTTGTCCCCTAAGATACTCATTGATTAACGTTATATTCAACCGTATAATTTTCATTAAATTTTGATGTTATTACCCGGTTTTCATGAGTAACAAAATTGACGGTATTACTAGTGAAGTTTTTGATATCCTTGCATGTTCAATATTAATAAATATGCTATATCAGTGTGAACTTCCACTTAGGTCGAGATGGACTATGCTCATCAACCCTCAAACAAGAAAAATTCTTTTTTTCTTAATTACTAAACCCTATAAGTCACTGCGGGAAAAAGGGATTTGTTGCGTTTCTAAAATAACAATAACACATGCCTAATATATCCCAAAACGACAATAAAAGCTATTGTTAGGGCTGGAAAGAGTGAGAGTCACTGTTGAAGCTACTGATCAAAGAGCATGATCCGTGGCAGTTGGAACTGCAAGTGCGAAATTGAGGTGTGCAGTGGAAGATTGGGAAGCTTAGATATTATTTGGTGGGCCCAAACGGTTGTGTAACCGCCTGGGCAGCTAGGAAGATAGGTGCTGTAGAGGGAGTAAGTGGTTGAGTGATTACGCCGAGAGGAAGAATACGATGCACTGGCGGGTAATGTTTAAATGGTGAGAATTGACCATTATGTCCTTAATAAAGAAGAGGAGTGGAGAAATAGTAGAGGGACATTCTCGTCATTTCACAGGGTTATTTTATGTTTAAATAGGAACAGTTACTGCAATTCTGTTGAGCTGATATTTTTGTTGCTTCCTCACCATTGTATCCGGTGAATTTTCTCCATGTCAATACAATTCAATTGAGTGTTGATCTTGTTGTTTGTGATCAATTCATTTCTTCTTCTTTTTCGTTGTACGACAATTTATTCATATGGTATCAGAGAGGAATTAAATGAACTTTGGATCGTTTATGGCGTCAAGTAGTAATGCTTCCCCTGTTGCGATGAATATGCCGCAGACGATTGCGGATCCATCTGAGGATCCTTACTATATTCACCCTAGTGACAATCCTTCTATGATTTTGGTACAACCGTTGCTAGATGGTAACAATTACCATGGGTGGAGTAGGTCGGTCAAGAGTGCGCTTGAATCCAAGAACAAAGTTAGATTTGTGGATGGTTCAGTCGAGAAGCCTGCAGAAAGAGCCAGGAGGTTCAATGCCTGGATCAAAGCCAATAATATGGTTGCATCCTAGTTAGTTAATTCTTTAATTCCCGGCATTGCTCAAAGCGTTGTATGGCTTGATAATGCAGTTGATATATGGAATGACTTGAAATTTAGATATGGTATTGTAGATTCATTTCGCTTATCTGATTTGCAAGAAGAATTTTATGGAGTTAAGCAAGGTAATATGACAGTTACGGAGTATTACACTAAGTTGAAAGGAGTTTGGTAAGAAATGTCAATTTTGAAGTCTGTTCCTGTGTGTACATGTAGAAGGTATGTGTGTGTAATTTGAGTAATTCTATAAGCAAATTCATGGAGGATGACTGTGTTATAAAATTTTTAAAAGGATTGAATGATGATTTTGAAGCTGTTAAATCTCAAATATTGTTGACAACACCACTGCCTGACTTCAAGACTGCGTTTGCCATGGAAGTCAAGCCTGAAAGGAAACTGTTGTACTCTTGATCACAGTTTCAAGCTCCATTTACGAATAATCCATCAACTGTCATGAATGTCACATATGGTCCTAAGAACAGTTCGTATGGGTATAAAGGTTCAAGTAATGAGAACAAAAGTTTTCCAATGTCAGGAATTATGAATAAGGGGACCAGAAGGGATTTTCCTAGACACAATAAGGGTAACACTAAAGTTCCATTCTGTACATACTATAACATGTCTGGGCACACAGTTGATAGGTGCTATAATTAGCATGGGTATCCACCAGGCTTTAAACCTAAGTCACAAGTAAACATGGTGAATGTTGAATATGGAAGCCAGCTTGGTAGTGAAATGACTAGCATAGGAGAGTTTGGTCCATATGAGGCATATAACTGTTGTAATCAGGAGATAGGGTCAGTTGCACCTCATTCAGCACCAACTTTCACCCCAAAACAGTATGCACAAATTGTTAACATGTTGCAGGAGCATAATGACAGAGCAGGAAGAAATGTTAATGATATTGCCAATCAAGCTAATTCCTCCCATGCTGTGATGTCAGCTCAGATGGCTGCTGGCTCTGGTAAGCTGCTAGGTAATGCTACTTCCAAAAACTTAAACATTTGGATTTCAGATTCTGGAGCTAGTGATCATATCTGCTCTTGCATATATCTCTTTGATTCTTACTATCCTGCCTTCAATATTTTTGTAAAACTTCCTGATGAATCTGTTGCACCAGTTACTCATATTGGCATTGTGAAAGTAAATGATGATCTAGTCCCGAATAATGTATTTTACATTCCTACGTTTGCATTCAATTTGCTGTCCTTTTGCAAACTGACACAGCTTAATGCCATTCAAGTTTCATTCTGCTCAAATAAATGTTTAATTCAGGACCTAAAGACCAAGAAGATGATTGGTTCAGCTGAGGCTTGCCAAGGGCTATACCATCTTCAAGGGTCACTGAAGGTTCCATCTCCTAGCTCTCAATACACCACTGTCCATTCCTCTAAAGTCTTTTCTGTCCATTCCTCCGAGTCTATGCTGTGGCATTCAAGGCTTGGTCACATGTCATCATCAAGAATCAGAGAGATTCATAAAAACCATCCTATTGTAGTAGTATCAAATGATGTACACCACTGTACTATTTGTCCCTTAGCCAAACAAAAGATGCTCCCCTTCACAATTTCCAATTCTGTATCAAAGATGCCATTTGATCTTGTGCACATAGACATTATGGGGACCCTATAAGCATTGCACTATGTACAGACAGCAATACTTTCTTGCTCTAGTTGATGATTACAGTAGATAATGTTGGATTTATTTGATGAAGTCAAAGGCAGAAGTTAGATCCATTGTTTAAAGCTTTTGCCATTTCATTTCTGTTCAATTTACTGCGCGAATAAAATTTATCAGGAGACAATGGGCAAGAATTTAATATGCCTTCCTTTTATTCTTCCCTTGGCATTGTGCATTAGACTAGTTGTGTTTACACTCCACAACATAATGGCATTGTTAAAAAAACATCAACACATCCTATCAGTTGCTAGAGCCTTGAGATTTCAGTCCAATTTACCTTCTCCCTACTGGGGTTTTTGCGTCCAGCTGTGTATGATAACCTCAAAGTTTTTGGATGTTTGGCATTTGGGACAGACAATCAGCCTCATAAAGATAAATTTGCTCCTAAAGCCAAGAAGAGTGTATTCTTGGGATTCCCACACACAACCAAAGGGTTCATATTGCATGACCTTGAGACAAAGACTGTGTATGTCTCAAGGGATGTCAGATTTCATGAGGACTCATTCCCTTTCTCCATTCATCCTCTATCTACGCCATCTCAGGACACTAGCCCTTCGTCATTATCCCAATCTTTACCCAGTCATAATTTGTCAGTTCCATATATATCACAAACACACCCAACACCTCATCATTCTTCACCCATTGACTCAACATCAACTCCAATCAGAAGCTC